>CAVNYN010229561.1:0-39640 GCA_963692815.1 Nyctanthes arbor-tristis
CTCCAAAAAAAACTCTACTTGGGAGATGGTCGAGTTACCTAAGGAGAAGAAGACGGTGGGGTGTAAATGGGAGTCCTCGGTGAAGTATACATCAGATGGAATGGTGGAAAGATATAAAGTCAGATTGGTTGCAAAATGCTACACGCAAATATATGGGATAGACTAGCAGGAGACATTTGCTCCCACGGCCAAGATGAATAACATTAGAGTCATCTTGTCACTAACAGCCAACTTGGATTGGCCATTGAGACAGTTTGATGTAAAAAATGCCTTTATCCATGGTGACTTAACAGAAGAACTGTACATGGATCCACCGCCAGGTTTTTTAGCTACGGATGGTAAGGTATGCAAGTTGAAAAGGGCTCTATATGGCCTCAAGCAATCGCCGAAGGCTTGGTTTGGTAGGTTGAGTTATTCAATGAAAAAATATGGATACAAACAGGCCTTGGCAGATCATACACTGTTCTATAGGAGAAATGGTGAAGATATTACATTACTTGTTGTGTATGTTGATGATACGATTGTCACAGGGAGCAACCTAGGTGAGATTGAGAAACTCCAGTCCTATCTAGCTGAGGAGTTCAAGATGAAGGACTTGGGTACTCTAAAACATTTTTTTGCGCATTGAGGTATGTCGATCTAAACAAGGTATTTTTCTTTGCCAACGGAAGTATGTACTGGATCTCTTAGCTGAAACTAGTCATTCAGCATGTGAGCCTGTAGATACTCCCATTGAAGTGAACCATGGCTTAGGGTCCGTTTAGCATCTGTTATAATCAAGATCTATTATAACATGGTTTGATTGGCATCATGATTGCTTCATTGAAAATTGCAAAAGTTGACACGGATCCGAATAGTGCCAATATATTCAAAATGGGGAGTTCAAAAAGAGGGATGTGGGAGTGACAGGTGTAAAGAGGTCTGTGGGGAATGACAGGTGTTAGGCCAAAAATGATTTCTTCTTCCTATCACGTGGGCGGAAGCGCACGCGTCAAATCAACTGCCTTCTTTTCGTCAGCAAAAATAGCGGCTGTTATAATCACTTTTGTTATAATTCTAGCCAAACAGACCCTTAACCATTTACCCTGATCAGGTGCCTACGAACAGAGAGATACCAAAGGCTTGTTGGAAAGTTGATTTACCTAACTCATACCCGCCCAGACTTGTCATATGCCGCAAGTGTTGTGAGCCAATTTATGCATAATCCTAGTGACAGACACATGCATGCAGCGAATCGCATCTTGGCTTACTTGAAATCTTCTCCTAGTATTTTCTAAACACAAACACCTTAATGTTGTGGGATAAACAGATTATGACTTTTTCGGAGCAAGATTAGATAGGAAATCCACATCTGGATATGTATCGTTTGTTGGTGGAAATTTGGTGGCTTAAAGAAGTAAGAAGCAAAATGTGTGTCATTATCTAGTGCGGAAGCTGAATATTGTGCATTACACCATACAATTTCCGAACTTACACAGCTGAAGATTCTTCTTAGTGAGCTTGGATTTGGCCCCAACAAAGTTATGATGCTATTCTGTGATAACAAAGCTGCGATTGAAATGGCAAATAATCCAGTACAACATGACCGGACCAAGCATGTTGAGATTGATAGGAATTACATCAAAGATAACCTTGATTCAGGCAACATTGAGATTCCCGATATTAAGAGTGCAGACCAACTTGTTGATATGATGACTCACACAGTGGCCAGAAATCCTTTTCATGCATCACTATCCAAGTTGGGCATGTGTGATATCTATGCACCAACTTGAGAGAGGAGAGTTGAATATAAACTTATATGTACCAAAATTGATAGTTTATTATTACTACGGCTTAAGTGTACATAGTTGATAGATGATTAGTGTAACTTGTATATATACTTTGTCATGAAATGAAAGTTTAGTTTTTCCTTTGCAAACAACAGGCTCAACCAGAACCTAACCCAATTGAATCGAGTTGATAGATATTGAACCCAACCCAACCTAGTTAAAGAATGAAATACAACCTAAGTTCGGGTTCAGTTAGGGTTGGGTCGGTTCATGGTTCCAACGGATAAAACCGACTATAACGGTGTAAACGGTTCCAAGGAAACCGAGTCGGTTTATACCAATGTGTTACCTTTTTTTCAATAAATTAGACATAAAATCTAAAACACGTTTGTATGCTTCTCAAATCCCCTTATTCATATTCCATAGTTTCAGTTACACAACCAACCCCATTTTTTGAATCCAACATAAGAGAAACAGAGAAAGAAACCCGAGCATTGTAAAGTGCTGCCTCCAAGCCACAAGGTCCAAATTCACCTCTACCGATGTGTCTTCTCGCCACCGCCAGCTACCCCCACTCCCTCCTTTCGTTCTCCGCAAGCAGCTTCTCCACCGCCTGTCGGGTGTTGAAGCTTTCCATTTTTTAAAGCCAGTAATGAGTATGGAAACCCTTGTATAGATTGGTATTGAAGCTTTCCTTTTTCGTTTTTTCTTTAGAAGATATTGTATTGAGGATTTGATGGGGAATGGAAAAACATGTGGTTCACTTCAAAATTTGGCTTTGACCTTCAGTAGCTAAAAATGTCCCTTCTAGTTTGTTGCCCTAAAACTTCTTTTGTAAAATTATAGGTAGTATAGTAGAAACAGGCCGGCCCAACCCGCAAAACCGACCCAAACTGAGTTGGGCCGGTTTGGAAATCCCTCTATCGGTTTGAGGTCAGATTGGGTCCAAAACCAACCCAACCAAACCCATGTCCACTCCTAGTTTGGGCTTCGACTAGATAACAATCTGATTTGATTTTTTGGCATTTAAATTGTCATAGTTTTGGTTAAGTTCAATTTAATTTTATATATTGTATTATCATGATTTTGTAAGACCATACAATTTCGTTTTTTTACTAAATTTTTTTGACTCGTTGATAGTTTGTTATTTTTTATTAGTAAATTAATGACAGGTTCGGTTGGGTTTGATTTGGTTAGCATGTGCATGAGGAACCCGAACCCGAACCCGAACCCAACCCAACCTAATAAAAAAGCTTTATTTTAGAACCTCACCAACCAACCCAACCCAACCTCTAGTAGCCACATATTGTCTACAAAATTGCCAAGCTATATAGTCTACAAAACCGCCGGCCACTCACAGCCAGCCCTCCTCTCCGGTTGCCTCGCTGATCTATCACCGGTTTAGCCCTACAATGCTCTCCTTCCATCTGGCAGCCTTCTGTTGTCTACTATTTATGTTCAGTCTTGCCTCTTGAAGTAGGTAGAAATTCTAACCCTAACAAAGTGTTGTCATATGGCAATTGAAGTACAATGCCAGTGGAACAAGAGTTCTTTTATTGGGCCAATTTTTCTAGGTGTTTTGGCATAATAAGCTGTTTGGGCCAGGCCAAACTGAAACAGACATAAGCTGGGTTGGGTCGGTTTGATAATGTATATTCGGTTAGGTTGGGTTCGCAAATGTGGAATTGGGTGGGTCCCAACCCGATCCATGCCAACGCCAAATCCCCATCCAAACATATACAGATCACACATTTTCCTTTATCTGCTATTTCTTATACCTTCATCCTTGTACTTCACTCCCAAAGATCCATTAGGACACATCTAAAATTTGAACAAATTCTGTCATTCAAGAGGAATGAACACTTTGAAAAAGTAGGATTTGATGACGGTGGTGGAGGTGGTAACAATGATTAAAATGGAAACATATAACTTGAGAGGTTAGTTTTTAATAGTTAGAGGATGTAACTAAATTAGAAGTAGGGGCATCCAAACAAAAAAAAACAATTATTTAGAAATTAGCAAGCTCTAGTTACAAATCTGGAGGATGCCTAGAATCACACCAACCCAAAAATATATTAATGCCTTCTGCATCAAAGGAAATGTCCAAGACAACTTACATTGGTCCTAAGGACTAATATTTCAAAAGATAAATCTTAAATGTGCTACGAGAGATCTTCAGCCTACCAAATAACAGTATCCTTCTATGTAACCTTAATGTGCAGGTTAAAGCTTCACTCAGGCCTCCAAAACCTTCATTTCTCTGTCTCAAACAAAAGCTGCTGGCCAACTTATATGTGTAATTAATCACCAACATATATTCCATCAATCCAGTTATCATTTCAGGTTAAGTAGATCCTAGACCTACCACTAAATGACTAAACCTCCAAATTAATGCCTTTTATCTTTATATTTTCTCTCTTTATAACCAATACATTGCCCCAGTTCCGGAGACGTAGAATTGCTCTTAAGGCTCATGCCCCTTCCACAGATTGTCCCTCTCAAGAACTGTCAGCAGGTTGAAGCATATAATTCCCAGCCGCCAGATGTGCCCTCAAAACTAGTTAGGCGACCCCCCTTGATCATTTGAAATTGTTTCAAGGTTCAGACATTTGTTGTTTGTTCACTAGATACCTGTTAGATTGAATAAATTAGGTTATAAAATAAAAGTCACGACCTTGATAACGCTATAAATCAAGCATTCATCTTACCTTTGTCATGAATAAGCTTAGTTGAAAAGTCATCTGAAGATGAACTTAGTGCTTGTTTCGGATATAATAATTTGGTAGAAACTAGTTGTGGAGGTTTCACAAGTCCATAGAATGTATGTATAAAAAGTGATTACTAGTGTATTTATGAAATGTGAGGTTAAAATGGATTTAAATATAATTTATTCCAACAAGAACCGTGTATGTCAATATTTTATTATGATTTAGATTTTAGTAAATTCAATGTTTTTGTTGATTTCTATACTATAAAGTACTAACAATTAATTCTTGTAGATATTATTTTTAATGTAGACCAAGCACGTCTGAGTAAATATATAAGATTTCTATTTTTGACTTCTATTCCATCCTACAATGGTGAAATGATCATTTAGATATCCTTTGTTAATTTGATTTTTAGGTGCAACAGAAATATGTTAACTAATACGGTGTTTGATTCTCATTATAAATATAGTTCCAAAATTATAAGGAGAAATTATAATAATAAGGTAAGATCAGTTGTGGAAATCTGATTTGAGTTTAAAAGTGTGTTTGTGATTGAGTACTTATCAAATTAGTGTTAGATAAGATTATAGTGAGAAAAGAATCATGAGAAACAAACACCTTTTTGTTAGAACTTCAGTTAAATAGGGACAGGTTTATATTGATCAGCACACTTGTAAGTGTATAATTCATTATATTAGTACGTATCAACTAATAAATTAAAATTCAGCTTATTTCAAAAGATACTGCTATCTTAAGCATTGTGAGGATTTGAAGACTAAAATGTGTGGATATGTTGTTACCATGCCCAGAAGTAAACAAATCAAAAGTAAAATAAACATATGCCATATCCAGAGTTCCATTCATCCAGACGGTTATCTTATGGGAATTGAACTTATTAAGAAATGGCGAAAGCGTGTGATCCAAAATGTGGCAGAGAGAATAAAACATAGTTACTAACCGGATCTTTCTCTATGAGATGCCGTAGAGTGGAGAGAGCCAGATGTCTCAGAGTTGGCTGGCACATTAAACTAACTGTTTTAGAGTCAGGCTATAAAGAGTATCTAATGCCACTGGATGAACTTTTAAAGAGATACCTGTCTTGAGGATAGAGTCGGAAGGAGAGTTAGCACATGGGAATGCACGCTAACTGCTTGGGAAGCAAAAAGAACTAGTTGTTGAGTAAAACGGGCACATCTGCCAAGAAAATAAGCAAAAAGTAAAAAACCATGCATTTTTGCTAAATTAGAACAGAAGCAATTGTTGAACTATCATACTCAGTAAGTGTTGCTGTTTCTTGGCATGACCTGATCTCTGCAACAACAGACTATACATAAAAGCAGAGATTAGATGGAGTTCAAAAATCTAGGCATCAATTTAGAAGAGATTAATACTATATAGCAGAAAGTGCCTGTGAAGAGAATAAGATATATCGCAATATATGCCCACACAATAAATGTTTAACAGTCACATTAACGCACACCGCGAGAGAGAGAGAGAGAGATCCATACTTATAGAGAACTGAATTACCTACCTTGCAGCGTGAGAAAAAAATGCTGCCGGGCACAAGTTCAGGACCAAGAACAGCAACAATAGCATTAATAAGCCGGCCCACACCCTGCTGCAGGTCAACCCAAGCACTCTCCTCGGACAAGAGAATATCCATACCAAGGCCAAGTGTGGCCTGCAAAAACACGAAAGGGCAGAAAGCAAAATTTGCTCAGCATAAGAAAAATTGTACCAAAAAATAAGTCAGAATATAAGTAGTCTTATATAGAATATTAGTGTTGAAAAATCCACGATTACAGGGATTCTATTTACGATTTGTTATGTAAATAGGAGTTCTTATGTATATTTACATACATACCCCTGATTTTTAGGATCTAGAATAGAAGTTTCCTTTTCTGATTTTTTTTACTCAGTGTATATATAATAGGGCTGGACTGTGCTTGTACCATACAATTCTCAAAGAATATACTTCTTTTTCTCACATGGTATCAGAGCTCTAGGCTTCTTCCTGCGGCTTCCTGGCCTCCATAGCCTCTTTTTTGAGATCTTCAGCCTTTCTCCTATTTCTTTCCTCTCTCTTTTTTTTTTTTTTATATATTTTTGCTTTTGGATTCCTCTCTGTTCAGAATCCTTTTCTTCCTCTGTTTTGCATCTAAAGAACCATGTCATAAGTGTTCGAATCAACCAACACGGATTCTGTCTCTGCATCTGAAGCCGGGGATTCATGGATCAGGATAACTTCAGCGCAATCAGCAGCATATAGATTGAACGGAACAAACTACTTGCAGTGATCACAAATTGTGTGAACATTCCTGAAGGGAAGAGGGAAACTGAACCATTTGAGTAGAGAGATTCCTGACAAAAGCGACCCAAAATTCCAGATTTGGGATGAAGAGGAATCAATGATAATGTCCTGGTTATGGAATTCCATGGTGCCGGAAATCAGCAGTACATGGATGTTTCTGAGGACAGCAAAAGAAGTTTGGCATGCTGTTAAAGAAACGTATCCTAAAGTTCGTGATGCTACCCAGAGTTTTGGAATAAAAACAAGGATTTTGAGTACGAAATAGGGAGATCGATCAGTCACGGAATATGCCTGTTACAATCACATTTTCTATTTTCATTTAATTAGAATAATAATAAAAATTGTTATCTATTTTTATTCATTACTTAGAGTCAATTGGTTAGGATAATGTTCTATGTAGTTAGCTATTTATTCTGGATAATGGGTTAGTGGGAATGAATTATTTGCAAACCTGTGTTTGTATTGGGAATTTTGTTGGTTTCTTCCGAAAAACCAATATTTGGGAGGGTTGGGTTCCCTCGAATTAATCCATTATATTCTATTATTTTGTTTTTGTTCTTGTATTTCGATACGAACGATTTGAGTTCGTATCATTTGGTATCAGAGCTTGGCATGGAGCAATCACTTGAGCAACGAGTGGCACATTTGGAGAGGATAACTCAAATTATTGCTGATGGTCAAAAAGAAATGAAAAACATGCTGTGCAAAATAAGAAAATTGGTTGACATGATTGATGCCAAGTTGCATTCTATCGGTTTTGGAGCACCAATTTGAAAATGTCGATTGCTCATTCAAAGAAAGAAGAGTCGGCTTTTTCATAGAGACATCCTCCACATCTGAAGACCTTGATCATTCTTTCTAAGAAATGAGGTTAGCAGATATAGTGGTAACTCCTATCAAATTTACATATCACAATGAGCATACTCCAATTATATGTGAATTGGGAAGTTATTCTAGCGAAGAATGTTGTGTGCATGATGGAAGCCAAGTCACTGTAAAGAGAATCGTTACTTGCGTGACTGAACTTTACACTAACGAACAATGTGTAGCATGTTTTGCGGGCATGAATTCTATAAGTCAAGAGAATTCTACAAGAGTTGAAATCATAGAAACCACAATCCATAGGCATGTTGCTGGGGTTGAACAAAAAGTGGCTCTGAAGGAATTGTCAAAAAAGAGGAAGTTCATGCTATTTAAGTTCTCATGTGACATTGGAGATCATATGCAGCAAAGGTGGAATGAATTATTTGCAAACCTGTGTTTGAATTGGGAATTTCGTTGGTTTCTTCTGAAAAACCAATATTTGGGAGGGTCGGGTTTCCTCGAATTAATCCATTATATTCTATTATTCTATTTTTGTTTTTGTTCTTGTATTTCGATACGAACTATTTTAAAGATTTTGTGCCAAGAATTAGATTGCTATCAATGTCTCAAGATGAAGTGTAGTGAAGATGCAGCAATGCTTAAGAGGTTTGTGGAAAAGGAGATCTTTGAGTTTCTGAATGTGGAATATCATCAGAACGAAGCCAAGTCATAGGCAGGGATGAGTTACCATCTCTGAATGAGACTATCTCAATGATACGAGCAGGAGGAGGATAGCATGGGTGATGATTGAATCTCAAGCAGTTGACAGCTCAAGAATGGTTTCAAGTGGAATTCCAATGGCGTTTCCTAATGCTAGAACTAACCAGATTCCAACAAGAATAGCAGGGCAGAATTGTCTAAGGTTGCCAAAAAGGATAGTCAGTGGTGTAACTACTGCAAGAAATCAGGCCATGAGATAGATGAATGCTGGAAATTACATGGTAAACCACCTAATTATGGATAGAATAAAAACAGAAAAGGTGGACTAATCAGGGTCACGTTCATTTCTCTAATGCACAATCTTGTGAAGAAAGTTCCCAAATCATTGGAAAGTTCAACAAAAGAAGAGATTGAGAAACTAAAAAATTTGCTGGAAGGTCTGGAGAAATCCTTAGGTGCTTGATCATTAGCACTCACAGGTAAGTTTCACATCTCTCATGTGTTAAGTTCTTTAGACATTAATTTTTCAAACTCTTCGGTCATCGACTCAGGAACAACAGATCACATGGCAAATTCCTCCCTCAAATTTAGTACACCCTGTCCTAGTAATAAAAAGATTGCAACAGCAAATGGTTCATTAACTACTGCCGCTGGTCAAGGAGAAATCGCACTAAGAGCTTGTTTGATGCTCTTCATTTTACCAATTTATAATTTTACCTACCACAGATTTGACATTTGATTTGATAACTATTCAATTACAACCACATATTTTAAACATTTTTACATTCCCAATACATATTCTACCTCCCTCCTCATTATAAATTCTCCACATTTTGAAAAATAAAGAGCATCAAACAAGCTCTTAGTCCTTCCTTTTTTCTAAAAAATGTCTGCATGTTCCAAAGTTGTCTACCAATCTTATGTCAATCCATAAACGTACTCAAGCCCTAAATTGTAGTGCTACCTTTTTCCCCACTCATTGTATTTTTCAGGACGGGGCACGGGGAAGATGATTCAACTTGCTATAGAGAAGGATCGGTTGTACTATCTCGAAGCATCAAGCAATTCAAGTAGGACAGGGAATCATTTATCTTTGTCATTTGTCTCTGAAAGTGTCTCCAATAGAGCCTAAATTTTGCTGCATCATTATCATTTAGGTCATCCATCCTTTAGTGTCTTGAAAATAATATTCCCATCATTGTTCAAAGGAATTGATTTGAAAAGTCTTCATTGTGATACCAGTGAATTTGCTAGCAGCATCGTGTTCCTTTGCCAGTCAGTAATAATAAAACTTCTGTTCCTTTTTTTAGTTCATGTGATATTTGGGGTCCTACCATTCCCAATATTTCTAGTGCCTGTTGGTCTGTCTCGTTTATTGATATTGCACTTGTGTTACCTGGGTGTGCCTTTTAAAACAAAAATCTGAGCACTATCTTTCCTACTTTTCATAATATGGTGAAGAATCAATTTGGTGTGTCAATAAAAATATTCAGATCTGATAATACTCGTGATTACTTTAATCAAATCTTATCCGCTTACTTTCAAAAAGAAGAATCATTCACGGAACATGAAGATCCCCCTACCTTTTGCTTTCATCTTTAATGTATATATGTACTTAGAACGCTCTCACATGCACATATAGATATATATTCCTGTATATATATCTTTCCAGTGTGAAATCATGAATAATCATCGAAAATCACTTGAAAAACACTAAACCAACAACTAGCAAGGTTTTTCATGTACTTTACAAAGTAAAAGTTAAATTGACATTTTACTGCTTCAAATATGAAACTTCGTGTGTTCCAGAGGTCTCTTCAGTTAACCTCGAATATTCTTTAGCTGAGTAAAAACCTCTATATACCTGTAAGTTGCTACATTCTCCCCTCTTTTTCTGATTCTGTGAACAGAAATCTCCCCCCTTTCCGATCTACCTATCCACACTATATAAACTGCTTCAAACATGAAATTTAAGTGTTCCGGAGGTCTCTTCAGATGAATTTAAATATTCTTAACAGTTCAACTCAAATTAAATGCACATATCAATCTTGAAAATGTAAAAGCATCTATATGCATAACGTTGCAGATCGGAACTCCTCTCTTTTCCGGACTTCGTAGAAATCTCACCTACCGCGCTAAAACCTTTATACATTTTCATTGTAAATCTTATATTTCCATTCCCCATTAAGTTGGAAACAGAAGGAAGAAGAGGGAGGGTAGGGGGCTGCATAGGTAGGACAAAGAAGATTGTGAATGAATACGATTGAACACAATTTATACACAAATATAACCATATTCTAGGCAAGAAAATGGAAGTAAATAATTGAACTTCAAACAAAATCCTTCAAGACAATAGGTTTGCATTGCATACCAAAAACATGCATGATACCTGAACATGAGATACATAAGACAAACCAGCAGCTTCAATGGTCAAAAGAAGGCCATGCAAGGACCAAATCTTTAAACTGGGTATTGAACTTCTAGCAAGTGAAGAGAGAGAGTTCACAGTAGTGGGCACTAAACTTGACAAGGCCATTCCTCCTGCACTGCAGACAAGATCAAGAGTATGAAAATTTTTATGATTCAAAGAAAAAACATAAAAGGTGACATTGTACCGAGAATACTAAATGCAATCATGCTCAGGCCTCAGTGCCTTCACTATTCATTAGCTGTTAATCATATTTACAAGTGAAAATTTTATACACAAGCAATCATAGAACACCGCCATTTAGTCAGTACATGCTCTACAAGGTAGTAAAAAAGGTAACTGAGAACCTGTAGGCATGGCACAATATTAGCATGAGTTAAAAGGATATTTGATTCCCATTCTCATTTTCTGATTATAATTCTATCCACAACCAATTTGACAACTAATCAATTACAACCACACATTTCAAATTAAAATCAAATCTCCACCACTCGTTTTACCTCACTATAATGAGAAATTATAAAGAGAATAGAAGAGCCCCTTAAAATTCTTTTACATTTGGCATCTAGAACATGAATTCAGTCTAAACATACAGAAAACATGCCAGGTTGACACGAGAGTGAAACTTTGCCACTTCATATGTCTATAGCATTAATCACAATAGTGGCATATCTGTAGTCATGGTTGCCAATACAAACAACAAAATAAATATGAATGAAATCTTTCAGAGGCCAATATCAGATTTTAGGAATGGAAGCCAAAAACAAAAGCAACATGAATATTTTTTTATTTTTTTTTTTGGTATTAAGTTTCATTTCTAATCCACAGAACCCTTCCAGATAATAAGAATCATTAATACTGAAGAAGAATGCAAAATAGTGCCAAAGAAAATTATGGAGATCCCAGCATAGCAATTACTTTGCTAAACCAACAGTTCAGTAGCATTTATTAACTTGACAGGAAAGAGCGACAGCTTTTGCTCACTCATTGTGCTTTGCATCTACATGTTAATTGCAATTCTCATGGTTACCTGCAATGAATACAGCCAAGTGTAAGAGCAATTGAACCAGCAAGGTGCGAATCGACAGCCCCACCAACATCGCCAAGAAGTTGTTTCATCTGTTGGTGAAAAAAATATTTAGAATAATATTATGGATCCCACAGAAGGAACAACCATAAGGCGGATAATGCAGGAACCAGGAGCATTAACGGATAAAGACAGAATAAATCTTAAAAATTTAAACAATGAGAAAATGGTAGAGCAGCTATGAGTATGCATCAGTTAAAGTTTACAGAGGAGAACAATTTGTTATACAAGCATATGTTTCAAAATGAATATACCATATCTCCAGGGAAGTGCGTAGAGGAGCGATAATCTAGTGCAACATAAATTTGGTAACAGAAAAGCACATAAATGATTTTTCAGGCTGCAGAGTGTGGAATTAAAAACGATAACAATCAAAATTTGAAACTAAGTCCACATTGTTTTGATCAAATTTACAGGACAATTAACAGATTCATAATGAATCTGTCGTCTGTAAGAAATTAACAGAGTAAATTGGGTTCAGAACCTCTATTCAAGAATTAAGAAGTCCTAGCTTGTGTGGCAGGAACTATGCAAAATTAAAGGGAAATATCTGAGAAAGTGATTCTCTTAGTGCGCGTATGATTTAGATTTTTAAGAATTGATTTTTTGAGAGAATGTGTGGTTGAAAAATTAAGGAAAAGTTACGGATCTACATGCAATATTATTTTAATGGATAAATGTGTGGCCGAAAATGAGTTTGACGGAGAATTGATTTTGGAAAATCCAAACCAAGCAAGGCATTAGTATCATATTCATTATACTAATACTATAAATCAGAATCAAGAGATACAAAACCCTAAAACTACATGATACTAACCAATCTGGCAGTAAATGCATCATTTCCAAGCCTTGCCAACAGACCAAGACCTTCTGCCGATGCTCGGAGATCGGATGCACAGATGTCACCTTCAGCTAGAATACTCTGTTACAATTACTCCATTGGTTATATTTGAGAAGCGAAAAGATAAATCAGAATCCTGAAAAGTAAGCAGCAGTAAACCTGAAAAACAGCCTGAGCAGCCGTCAATATCTCCATTCCAAGGGGTTCATGTCGGTGTGCGACTAAATTCTGGAGAAAAGCAGTACATAAGGTGTTAGACAGGTAAAACTACACAAAATTAGCAAGTGAGATAAAACTATTACCTTCAGTCCAGCCAGTAACCCCACACATATATTACTGACACTGGCTGCATGCCAAGCTTGTTTCTTTCCATTTTTCAGACATTGTTCAATCACACCAAGAAGCGACAGCATCCCACCACTATCCTGAGATGAAACATAAAATCAAGATTTCAATAATCAGATATCCATGTCGAACAATATCCATGAAATCAAAAGCAGAACTAGCAATACTGACTTGAGAAGCAAACATGGTTCCAAAGCTGAGAGAAGCATCTGATTCACCAAAATCTTGCCAATAGTCTCGGGCTACAGGAGGACCAATTACATATACTAATGTCAGGAACCAAGAAATCAAAACTTTAGTCACTTTCCTGGAAGTAAGTGTAGCCTTAGACCCTTGAGTTGGGCGGGTAGTTAGCTCGGGAATGGGTCTTATACCTGAGGAAAACTAGAAGGCTCATTCTCCCAAACACAGGTCAATACGCCATCTTTTCCTCCTTGAAATGAACGGAGTTCATCTTCAAACCAGTCCCTAAGCATTCAAAGCCAACATGAAGAACAAGAAGATTTCAGAGAGCTCAATAGTTCCTTACTGAGAAATGGAAATAAAAGAGATCTTAAAAAAAAAAAAAATTCCAGGATTAGAACAATAAACAAGCATTATTGGAGAAGTGAAGATGAAATTCAAAGAATAAACCTTCCAGGAACCCAAGGACCCAACCATGCATCTCTCTTGTCTAACAACCACCTCAAACAGGAGCTTTCCTCAAATTTGGAAGGTTCCCTGTTTTACAATTTACATAGAAGACATGCATCAATTTGTTTAAGAAACCCACAGAAGACAGGTAGAAAAAAGAAAACTGAAAAGAAAAACCTACACCCAATTTGATAATCACGAGGAAACAGATTCCTTCATCTTGAAGTAAAAACAAGGACAATGGAGAAACGATATTAGCTGACAAAGGTATCAAGTCAATGATTACCTAAAAGGAGTTGTACATATCTGTATAATACGGGTATGGTCACTTTTATACAAAGATGGATCTGAAAGGGCTTCATATGCTGACAACACCCTGAAGATGAAAACATCCATTGTTGGCTTTATATTTGTTTGATCTTTGCCTGCTAGTAGTGAAATATAGGACAAGGCCCTGCTCCAAAAAAAAAATAATAATAAATAATTGAATTCTCAATAGTAAAACCAGCTCCCCTGGTGGAATCAATAAAAGCCTAATAATTTTCTAAGGCAAAATAAAATAGGAGAAAACCTTGCACAATTACTTTACCTATTCAGGTATAGTAACACTGGCTGAAGTAAAATTCCCTTGTTAACGGCATCAGAAGAAACAAAACATCTTACAAAAGAGGTAAGCGCATCGATGGCAGCCGACCACACACTGCAAAGCAGACACAAGTAATGGATTTCAAACCAGAAAAGAGCTCCAAAGACCCAGAATGAAAGGAAAAGATAATACTAAAAGTGAAAAATCCTGAAATTATCCATACTTCGTAAGTCATGACTATACTAGTCATCAAGATCACTGATACAAATACTGTTGACTGCTTAAACTAACTTATCGAATGTTCCTAATGCTACCTGTATCAGGATGTGTAGTTTAATTTCTCTCTCAATTCCAACCATCTTAAAAACATAGAGGTTAACGAAAAGCACATTGCAGTGCAATTTTACCAAACAATTTGCACCTTTATTACTGGAAATTAGGGTAATTACTTCAACTCTACGCTAATGAGCCTTTTCCTTCAGATTTAACATTTAATGCTGGTACACGAACCAAGGCAATTTGAATGTACTCAGGCCAGCTAATTCTTCAATTACCGATGGAATGTAGCTGCGTTCCTCTAACAGATATCAGTTATCAGTAACCAAAAATAAGAAAAAATGCATCTTCAAGAAAGTCTGCTTCTATCGACCACCTAAAACCAGTTAACCCACCAGAATAGTGCATGATAACAATGATCCCTTCGCCTTCTCAATAAAAATTTTACCTGCTTTCTTGATCTCAAATCAGAATTGCATCCTATTCAATGCATTCCTTTTGCCATTCTTCTTTTTTAGTTCTCTCAGTTTCTATCCAATTATTGTTGTCAACTTAAAGCTGCCTTCACTGTTTCAACTCCCATATCTGTTACACCTGTCCCACGGATACTCCTAGGAGATCGGAAGAGCACACGTCTTCTAGACCACATGGTGTGTCCTATTCTTTGTATATTTTTTAATATTTTGACACAAGATAGATGCATCACTGACAAGCCTGACGTGTGGTGTGTCCTATTGTATTTAATAAGTTGCTAATTACTGACGAACGACCAACACGTGTGGCACGTCCTATTCGGATATAGTATGAGAACAAATAGATTAGCTGAAAAAGAAAAAATTGATAATAAAAAATGTGAAAATTTTCTGCGTACTTCATGCCAAATTTCTTCCATAACTATGTATGCATCTGTTAAAATACATGGATCACTTTTTGTAAATAGGCAATAGACAGTGGCACGATATTTCCTGATTCCTTGTATATTTGATTCCTTGATTATATGCTAATATGTGTCTTTTATTTTATGATGATAGGATCATTTCCTTATTTGGTCTTCTAGAAACTTTTGGTTGTCTAGACAGAACTGTTTCTACATTGAATAGGATGCCTATTTCCTGAAGCATCTTGACAATATCATTTTAATTTCTTTTCTGTTTTAAAACTTAGAGCTTGTTTGATTCTCATTGTTATTTTCATTTATAAATTTACCTACCAGTGATTTGACGTTCGATTTGACAATTGTTCAATTACAACCATATATTTCAAACCTTTTTACATTTCCAACACACGTTCTACCTCTCTCCCCATTATAATTTCTCCAAATTTGGACAAATAATGCGAATCAAACAAGCTGTTAACATTATTCAATTTTCAACAAGATCAGGGTCTCTTTTATTTAGAAATATAGCAAGATAAACCAGAAACTTTTTTCCCCCTTTCAACTACAAATAGAAATATTAAAATTTAGAACCTAACAAACAACATAAGCCAGTTAGTAACAGGGGAAAGGGGAAGTATAAATTGCCTAACCTTATAAGTGATGTTAGATCTTGTGCTTGACTGATGTGGTGTTCCGGATTCCCACCAAATGCAGAAGCCCACAATGATAGAATATCAAAGACTTGGTCCTTGAGCTCCTGCCTCCATTGCAATTATTCCGTTAAGAAAATATAGCACTTATACAAATAACTATAACATAGATACCGTTACCTCCTTTGACATGGAAGCTAGCAGTGAAGACAGAAGCATCCATCCAGCTTCTTTTTCTACAACAGCTGCTACATGATTCCTACTAGATTCTAACAGTAGGTTCTTGGAAACTTCAAGTATAGAAGTGGGCAATCTGCATCCACCGCACCCAGCCACAAATAGAAACATTTAGCAAAAAGGTGGGTGGAAGAACATTCGTATTAACAGAATACAGCTTAATTATTGAAATTAATTAATTAATTGACTTTTATTTAGAAAGTATTATCAAGAACACTTTCTTGGGTAATAGATAAATTTTAGAATGATTCTTTATTTGATAAATTCAAAGTATGTAATACTTTGAAACTAAAATAAGTAATACTCAAATTTTCTCAAACTGAAAATCAAAAACATTATTTCTAATTGGTAAACATTATAAAAATAATAATAACTTGACATATTATGATATTAATTAGCATTTTATTATATATAGACTAATCATTCAAATTATTTTATTGTCATCATCAATATATAATATTAGTTTTTGCAAACCATAATTTGTTCACTTTCTTTTTCTCTATTAAGATGTAACTATTATTAGTATTCTTTATATAATTCAATTCACTTAATCTAATTGATTGACTTAATATCAAATTCTTTATTTTTACATTTAAAATCCATAGTGCCCGAATTTCAATTTTGAATTATAAGAGATAGAATTGGCTATTTATGAATTTGAACTAATTAAATTTAAAACCAATGCCAATAATGAAAAGGGTAACTTATGTCATGATAGATAAAGTTGAAGAGATAACATTGAAAATGATCTCCCGCCAAACGAACATGTGGCGGGAGATAATTGGACAACCCACTGGGTTGTTCAATATAGGTTGTTCCCACATGTGGTTGTGTATTAATTTCCTTCCATGTGTGCGCGCGGACGGACGGATTTAGAATTTTTTATAACACCAACTGTAATAAAGAAAAATATAGTTGTACTAAGTTAATCTATAAATCTTTTTCTCCTACATAAAAAATTTTGAAAATTTTTTGACTAGTATAGGTTAACATCCATCCTCGATTTTATATTCTCTCAACTAATTGAAGAAAAATATTTATACTATACAGTTTTTTTTTTTTTTAATCAATGACATTCTTTTACTTCCTACTGTTGATTTGCTTAGCTATGAAGAGAACGTTAGCTGGCGTCCGCCCCTGAAAGCTTAAATTTCTGGCTATGCCACTGAACTAGAGTACCAGATGATAAATATTTCTCAGAATCACTTGTGCTTTACATTACATGGAAAGCATTAAATATCTAGGGACAATTTGCGTACAGCTATTTAGAGTGACGGAATAAAGTAGAGGGGAACATAACTGGAGGAGCTTTACCTGGCTGGATAACCGAGAGGTAATTTCTGTGAAATAGACACTAATGCTGCCAAAACAGCAGCTTGTCCATGCAGAGTATCAAGTTCCCTTTTCAAATTAGATCCCTATATACAATGCATAAAAGAAAACATGGTACTCAAGGATAGGATCATTGGCAGACAGAAACAATGGGTCAAAAAGCAGAAACAACTTATCCGAAGTGGAGGCAGAAAGATAATAGTGCAATGCAAAATATTAAAAATAGCTTTCATGTTCTTTATTCTTTTAATTTTTCTTCATCTGATTGATCCATAATAGAAACCAAAAGCGAACAGTTTCGCATACAAATCATGCATACAAAGTACCAAAAATACATAGTGGTTCTTTTCTTATTGTACAGGCAAACAACATGGCTGCTAAAGATATAGTTATTTTGGATCGTCCACTACATATGGCAAGAACTATAAGAGTTCGTTGAAAAGATTTTACAAGTCAACAGTATACCATGAACAAATCGATGCATAGTTAATAGTAGGTTTCTAGTACACAGGATGCCCAAGGCTTGGCAAAATTGTGCTTAGTTAACATGCTGTTCTTCATTTCCTTAAATTGGTTGGAGCTAAGCACCAAAAGGAGGTGCTGTCAGCTCCTTGTGGTAGGTTTCTAATATATAGGACTTCAAAGACGGCAATATCATGGTTTCTCAACATGATGCATCAGTACTTCATTTCCTTAAATAGGTTCAATAAAAAGGCCAAAAGAAGGTGCAGTCAGCCCCTTGTGGCATCATTACTGTTCATGCTTTGATTTGGTTTACAAATATGGATCAATTCTATAGGTTTCCGTGCGGTAAAAGTGAAGTTCATGCTGTGTTGTGGGTAAAGGAAATGAAACCAAAGGCACAAAGAGAGCGTCCAATCAATATAAGAGGGAGAAGGGGAAATGAATATCTGATATAACTTTTGCAAAGTAGAGCAAGATACAGGAACATATTTGATGTTTATTTTTTCTTCCTTATCCAGTATAATTATCTTCCACTTCTTTCAATTCCAGCACAACTAATGATTCTTCTTTTGCACAATAGCAAATCAGTAACCAAGAATCTTTCCAAATGCAAGTCAGTTTTAATCATTTATCGTTTTTGTATTCATTATGGCTTGCTTCCAAATTCTTCAATTTCTGTTTTCATTAATTTATGTCGTTTACCTTCCCAAAGGACACATTCTCTCTCGCTGCGCTAAGCAGATCGGAAGAGGTCGTGTAGGAAATCAAGCCACCAACTGAGGAAGGATCAACCTCAGCCAGTGCACGAAGTGTCAATGCAGCCTCATGACGTACCTAAAAAAGATATCACTTCCAATAATGTTAACATAAAAGCAACAAATGAAAAAATAAATAACTAAATAAATTGGGAAGACGTCTGCATCAAGAGTTAAGGATGCAAAGCAACAACCACAACCATTACCTACCATGTGCTTAGAGGCTGTGCTCATACCCAAGTACTGATCTCTCAATATCTCAAAGCATATAGAAGAAGATTCAAATTATCCTATATATAGAGTTTACAGAAGCAGATCTTATCATGTTACCCACAATATCAGCAAACCTACTTCCAGATTAATGGAACAAATTCACGACCAGACAAGGATAAGGATCTGTGACTACAGTAAGTTTGCTCATTCAAGTGTAGTGAGCTGGTTAAAAGCATCTACAGCTAGATGCCCTGCCTAATAGAAAGAAAATATTTCAAATCCGTCAAACATCGAACTCTGAATGCTAGGTGAAGCAAGCATCACGAGAATTCTAAGCTCCAACTGAGATGCAACAAATAAACAAACCCCGCTTGAGGAGAGTTAGTGTCTTTTTGATTCAATTTATGGTAGTTGATCAAGTGCCTGTTTGATTCAATTTATGGTAATTAATTTATTGAGAGAGATTATAAAGAGGTGAAATGAGTGATGCAGATTTAATAAAAGTTTGAAATTTGTGGTTATAAATGAGTAGTTGTCAACTCAGTAGTCAAATCAGTGGTATGTGAGATTATAAGTATTTTGATAAAGAGGATCAAATAGGGGCTTATGAAGAGAAATTATAAAGAGATGAAATGAGCGGTATAGATTTAATAGAAGTTTGAAATTTGTGGTTATAAATGAGTAGTTGTCAAATCAATAGTAAGTGAGATTATAATGTATTTTGATAAAGAGAATTAAACAAGGGCTTAATATTTATAAATTCCTGATAAAGTCATTCACTTTCACTCATGCGTGATCCTTTTAAAAATGGTAGTATTCAATTCATCAAATTTCACCAAAAAGAAAGGGCCACTGGAGAATTGCGACATTTTTTTATAAATGTATATAACAACTTAACAGTTAGAAGGCATTTGAACATTCCAAAACAAATGACCAAAATTATTAGAAGCTTACCATTGGTGAATCATCAGAAAGTGCAGCAACGACTGTGTCGTCAAGAACTTCCTTGAATTCAAGTGGAACCTACCAAAGCGTTATCATTGCCAGGTTAATGTAACAATAAACTTGCCATGATTAAAATAGTAAATGACAAAAAGATAGTTTTCCTTCAAACTAAATTTCATATTCTTGTTTGATTTAGAGGAGTGAAACAAGTAAATCAAGTAGAATTGAAAAGAGATACCAGACAAAAGTATTTAATCATAGTATTATCTTGTATTCTTGTATAATTTTTAGCAATATAAAATGGTAAAATTCCAAAGAGATCCCAGGTAGAAATTTAGGATGCAAAAAAACAGTACGAGTCCAATTGAACCAGAAGCAACAAGAACAGTGAACCAATGATGCACCTACCATTGAACAGCTTGTTTGATTCTCTTTATAGTTGCACCTACCATTGATTTGACTACTGATTCGACAACTACTCATTTATAACCACAAATTTCAAACTTCTATTAAATCTACACCACTCATTTCACCTCATTATAATTTCTCATTATAAATCAATATCAATAATGAGACTCAAACAGCCACTTAATTTCAGCAGCCAAGGCTCCAGAATTTAAAGTCATGTATGTGCCCAATACATTTGGAAAATTCTTTTGCCATATATATAGCATAGTGCAGCTAGATGGAAAGTAACAGAAATGCTTCACCTCTCCCAATGTCTTCAAAACATATGACAGAGTACGTAGGGCAGCAACTCGCATAGATGGGGTGGAGTCTGATTGGACCTGTAAAGTGGGGTCTTGTTAGTTTCCAAAATACGGAACTAGAAAATTGGTGAATAAAAATCACTCCGGAAAAAATGAGCAAAGAATTGAGTTTCTGTAGCAAACCTGCTTGCTGAGAAAAACTAAGAAACCTCTCTGAGTAGGTTCGCTCATCTGATCAGTTATTCCTACTCGCAGAACATATAGAACACAAGCCTTCAAACCAACAAGAGATAAATCAAGAGAGTTATTTTGCAGAATGCAACGAAATATGAGATTCACAAACATATTTTACCACATGGAAACGTCTGTAGCAATAAAAATTTGATAAAGGAAAGACACGGGTGCTTATCTTCAAGTGTATCATATAATTTTTGATAATGGAATATTCGCTTATTTTTTCATTCTTGATATCTTCCATTGACTGTGACAAGATGATCTAGACAGAGTGTTTAACCTGACAGCTCGTTTTCTTTTCTTGCATTAACTTCTACTAACACCAGAAAATGGGACTGATAAAGAATGGAGAAGGCAGAGAAGCGTTAAAAGAGGAAAGAAAGAGCGACATTTGAATATTTATAACCTCGAGATTAGAGCATAATGTTTTGAAAAGAATTCCAGCATATTTTTGAAATGTTAAACAAAAAGTGCATAGCATTTTGATGATTTTCCAGTGCCCAGGGAATTTATAAGGATAAACAACTAAGAGGGGAAGAAAAGCTTTTAGCATAATTTAGCATAATAGAAATTATGCATAATTCAAAGTATTTTATATATAATTCAACATCATATTAATTAAAAATTTTGCAAGCTGGAATTTGGAGAGTCATATATGTTGTCCTTATTCCATAATTATTAGCCATCCCTTATTCAGGTATTAGAAGCTCAATACAGCTCCAGGACAAAGCCCCATAAGAACACATAGGAAATTGTAGCATGCCTTCTTCTTGCCCTAAATACAAATATATATAATATATAAAATGCATACATAGGATAAGTAAATTAGGGTACCAGCGATGTAGGTATGAGCTCATACTATAGAATCTCAGACAATCCCATATTTCTTCATAATTTCACTCCAATAATGATATTCAAACACCCTTTTGGTAACTTTCTTACTTTCTAGGAAGTACAAATTTATTTCATTTGTCACATTATATCTAAGATGTGAGACAGGGTGCCAAATGTAGCCGTTATTTGGGTTATGATTGAGGTAACCTCATTAGACAACCTTCTTGTCTATTCGTGCTTAACTAAGATCCAATTTTTAATGTGGCTTCCTGTAGACATACCTTATGAAATACCAAGTCGAAAAAAAAAAATATATATATATATATATGTTCTTTAGATGCGGTCTCAACGTGAAGAGTAAAGGCAGTATCTATGAACACAAATAGCATCATCATAGTCACGTCACATGATATACAAGATACCAGTGCGTGAGCATCCAGAGCTGTATCTGAGTGAAGCATGTCCATGACCTGGATAGCACAGTCTTGAAGCTCGCTGTCTGGTCGAAGATATTTCAAACACATAGCCTGCAGATAAAATTGGAAAGATGCTAACATCATTGTAGAATCAAAAGAAAGTAACACAGATGCTTACTGGACCAGGTTAAGTCTAACAAACTTTAAACATGAAGGGTTGAAAATAAATCATCTTCATTTCATTGTAAAGCAGGAAATGCAGTGCTCAGCAGCTAATGGTAGATTATCATCTTTATTTTCCCATCTAAGACTCCCATGATATTTTTCTGTGACTTCATCCATGGTGTAAATTTCTGTACGGTTGTCAAATGGGTATGATCCCAAGTTTGAACCTTTAATGATTATTCATTACAGAGTTATAAAAACCCAGATATGGCACAAAATGATAGGTAGAAATTGGATTAACTAATTTGAATAAGAAAATAAAGGAAACACAGAACATGAACTTGGAAGATTTCTCATGTGTAGAGAAAAGTATAAAGATAGACATAGAGCACCCAGAAACAGAAAGATTATAAACAGAATATATAAAATTAATGCAAAATGGCTCTCCGAATTATAGTGTAGATTAGCAGCAGTCCCATAAAGAAAACAAGGACACAATATCCAGCTAAATGATAAAAAAAGATGGTTCTGAAATGTTCAGCATCTCTTTCCATTAAAATAGACATCGTAGACTTGTATTGCATCACCAAAGTGACTCCCATCCTTATCCCGTCGTTAAGGTATAAAATCTCTCCAAATAGCAACCCCAAAAAAGTGCTAACCTACTTCAATAATCCTTTAAACTAAAACGACACAGAAAAAAGACATTTTGCATTCAAGTTGCATAAACATAATTCTTCTTCAAGAAGAGGTAGTTGCCGCGGCACAATAATGGTATTCTTACTGTTGCTTTGTGAGACTTGGACCAATTGCAGGATGCGAGAAAGTTAAACCTGTATTGCTTTCAGGTTTGAACCTAATGGAGCAAACTTACTATTCCACCAAGACATTTATATCAAAAAAGCAAAGGAATCATCCCAATGACCAATTTCTCGATTTCTCGGTACACGTATTCTTTTCACATCTGATGTCTGATAGTGAAAGAAGGAAGACACTGAAGATCAAAAAAACAATCGAAGAATGAAGGGTTCAAAATGGCACCATTCTGCATTTTAAGTGCATAAACATAATTCATTATTATTCAAGAGGACGTCATCACAACAATGATATCATTACTGATGTCCTGTGCAGAAGAGATATGATTTATACCAGTTGCTGTGCACGGAACGATTAAACTTGTGCTGCTTTCATGTTTGAAAAACCTACTGTTTCACCAAGACATTTACATCAAAAATAGGGATGGAATCATCCCAGTGACCAGTTGTCTGTGCACTTATTCTTGTCATATTTGATATCTGATAGTGTAGTAATGGGGGGAAGAAAAGGAAGATCAAAGAACCAATGAAAGGATGAAGAGTTATATAAAAACCAATAATTAATATCTAACCATACCCGTTGATGTGCCAAACACATTGTGTGTGCAAGTTATTACATGATTGCTTACTCAAATCCCCAAGGCTCTTGCCTTTTCTATTACTTTGTACTAGAGTCAGGCTGTTTTGAATCGTGTTTAATCTTGTTACCCACCTGAAAGAAGCAAACCCATGATAAAGCAACGTCAACACGCAGATCCTTCGAGCGAAATCCACTAGCTGCAAATTTTACCATTTATTAGAAGGAGGTAACAGAAACTAAAGGGGTACAGAAAAACTAAAATACAACACAATCCCAAAATTAGCAATGTTGTGCAAAATGAGAGAAAATAAGACAAACGTAATCTATACAGCCAACCTCCCACCAACAAAGACTTCTCTCCTGCTTACAACAAAAGGAAACTTGCACGAGAATAATAACAGCAAAGTTTATATACCAGTAAAGGAAGCTTAAAATGTACAGACAATTTATCAAGTACAACACATTACAATTAGAGCCAAACCATGGCCTAATAGCTTTTACCAAGAAACGGCAGGATTTGAGAAAATTCACAACTTATAATGCTACAACAAAGTTAGATCAGTTTTTTTAAGTATATGTCTCAATGTTGGTTACCCAGATGTAAAGTTAATCCATAAAAGGGAAAACAACAAAAGTTTACCAAGCAGTCCTTCATAAAATAAAGAAAGTAAAAGTAAAAATGAAAAATAAAATTTAGCATTTGGCACCACATTGGTGATGCAGAAAATCAATACGCATCATAAATAAGGGAAGAGGACAAAAATAGATCGGAATATCTTGTCTTTGGATCAGCAATTTGTAATGGCAAGTTAAAACAGCATACTTAAGGCCAAGCAGGCCACATAACTATACCTTTTATAAATGGCAAAGCTAAGTGTCTCTGCAAACCCCCTTCAAGTTTCTTACGAGTAACATGACCTTTTCCCCTTGGATGCACCTAATGACAAGAGTGCTAAACCATAACGATGGCACAGCAAGACACATAACACTCTGTACGAGAGGAGTAAATACCTGTGCATCAGGATTCATTCCAAGAGCAAGCAACACTCCCAAAGTCTCAGCAAAAGCATCTCTTACAGATTTCACTGGATCCTCAAGGGCCTATAACATACAGAATTTGCTGCATTATTTACTTTTTAAACAAGGTAAATAATAAGGCTAAGAAAAGGAAGTATAAATGGTAAATGAAGGACCTTGACACAGTAAGCCAAACAATTCTCGAGTTCTCCATTCCCTAAGCCTGGTCCTCCAACATCTGCAAGTGCCTTCAGACATCTTGCAGCAGCTATTCTGACAGTAAAATGCTTATCTCCAAGACGTGTGCTCTTCCGATCTCGGAATGCCTCCATATAAGTGGACGCAGCAGCAACTCCCCCAGAACCTTCCAAAGCATTGCGAAGCATATGCAAAGCTTCTTCTCTCACAAAATCCTGGAGCAATGGTGATTAGATATGAACATATACCATCATTCAGAAACTTACCAGAATAATTAGAAAACGGAAGTATCTTCGACATGATTCCTTGATCATGGAAATATAGCCTACAACCCGAGTAAAGCATTTGCTGATAAAACTCTTCAATGAACACATCAATAGCCAATGCCCAGTGATAGATCAGCACTTCAAGTAGATTTCATGAAGGAGAGAAATTTCTTATTTTGATATCAATGTCAAAGCCAGTGGCTATTAGCGAAACGGGATATCTTTGCATCTAGTACAATCCTACATGTGTGTGTGTGTTTGGAAGAGCTTTGGAAGAGGTTAAAACTTAAAAAGTAGTTTTTGGATGACAAAAGTTCCTCTAAACAAAACAATGGTTATTTGCTTAAACTCAAAAGGTACTTTTTTACTCTAGTAGCTGCTTGGATGAAAAGTTAAAATTTGCATTTAAGAAATTTTACAAATTAACAAAAATATCCTTACTAATTATTTATTAAAAAACAATAATAATAATAATAATAATAAACCACCAGATATAGTGTTTGTTTGATTTAGTGGCTGTTTGATTCTCATTATGTTGATTGACTTATAAAGAGAAATTATAATGAGGTGAAATGAGTGATGTAGATTTAATGGAAGTTTGAAAGTTTTGGTTATAAATAAGTAGTTGTCAAATCAGTAGTCAAATCAGTGGTAGGTAGGATTATAATGTGTTTGATAAAGTGAATCAAACACCTGGATAGATTTTCCAAAATCAATTCTCTCTCAAACTCATTTCCAACCAAACATCTATCTATTAAATAATCTCTCACATAGATTCACAACTTTTCCTAACTTTTCAATCACACCTTCTCCCAAAAAAGCGCTTTCTCACAAAATGAATTCTCAAAAATCTAAATCATACACACTCATGTACAAATTATCCTACATATCAATATATCCATAAATTTGTATGTTAATTTGGATCTTTTAAATTCTTGTTTCTTTATGCTTTATGAAATTTTGATTATAAAATGAAAAACATATTATATATTTGTGCAAAAATATGTGATTTTGGGGTGTGCATGCCCAAGTGTTTGTAAAACACCATAAAAATATTAAACTATGGTAATCTCTGTGTGTAAAACGCCATAAAAATATTAAACTATGGTAGTATAATTCTTTTGCCACCCCGCTGAACCGCTTACCCCACCAAATTTCCGGAGGTGTTGGAGGGTTCTAACGCAAGGAAACCGCCCAACCCACTTGTATCTCCATTTAATTTTTTTAGTATTTATTAATTTATTTTCTAATTTTTGAAATTATTTTTATTGTCCAACCCTTGCCCTATTCAGGGCAGGCTACTGGAATTTAGTCTGCATGGCACCTTGTGGATTAAAAACCAAACAGCCAACAGCTTTTTAGTGGTTGTTTGATTCTCATTAGTCATTGAATTATAATGAGAAATTATAATGGGGTGAAATGAGTGGTGTAGATTTAATGAAAGTTTGAAATTTGTGGTTATAAATGAACAGTTGTCAAATCAGTGGTAAGTGAAATTATAATGTGAATGGATAATGAGAATCGAACACTTCCTTAATAACAACTCTTTTTGGAAAAGCTCTATAGAGACCACCAACAGAAAAAGGAAGAAGAAAGAACTCTATTCACAAGTCACAGCAACCATGCTAAACGGACTCTTTGTACACTAGACAATTTTGACTTTTTTGTTTCTTCCAAAGACACTAGGTTGTTCTAGGTTATCATTTATAAGACAAAGGATCCAATATGCTCGTTACAAATTTACATCCGCCTGCGTCTTCCTTTTTCTTCGTAGGGACATCATAATTATAATTTTGCATAATAATGGGAAAATTATAATGAGATGGAATGAGGGACGGAGATTTAATGGATGTTTAAAATGTGTGGTTTTATTCAAGTAGTTGTCAAATCGAAGGTAGGTAAGATTATAATGAGAGAGAAAATGTGAATCAAACACCCTTAACTCTTTTAGTGTCTTGACAGTCTACAAACTTACCATGACAAAGGTACCCTTAAACTCTCGAAGACAAAAAATTTCATATAGATTACTTTTAAAAATTAATAACATGAACTAGTTTAGATACAAAGAATCCTAGGATTAGTAAAGAAAAGAAACACCCAATGTGTATTATATTGGTGATGTAATTTTATATTTCTTATGGATTGATAAGAAGTCTACAAACAATTATGAATAGTTTCATATTTGAATCAAAAATTGAAAATTTTAAGAATATTCTTCTAATTATATGACATATTTACTACACACACATGTAGGGTTTCGAAAATTGTAGCAAACCAAGGACTATTTTACTTGACCCATAAACCATGTGCAACTCGAGGCCAAAATCGTAGCACTTAATCACAAAATAGCAAGACTTAGAAACATTTTGGAAATGAGTACTAAAACCAACTTTGAGAGAGATGCAAGTTCGGGACATCGCTATCATTCTTCTTTACCTTTTTGGACATCATTCTACAATATCCTCATTAACATTATACAGAAAACAAAAATGGAAGTTTCTCATAGGAACCAAAAAGATATCATATCACGTAAAACATAGTGTACCTCATGGAATTTTAGTAGCTTTGCAACAATACTAGTTGTTTCAAGCATGCCAGAAGTAATTCGACTCCCAAAATAGCGATACAATTCTCCCAAGCATTGTGCAGCACCTACAGAAAGAATTGCCAAAAAAATTTGAATTGAGTCAAAGTATTTCAATCTACATTTCTTTTCAATCTACATTTGTTTTTCCCAAAAATTTAATACATGGACAAGAAAAGCCATTTTTTCTTCTTTTTCCAGGTTAGAACAGCTCAAGAAGCAAAGTGAAAGGATGCGATTACTGACCTCAAAACAAAGAATGTGAAGGTAAACTGATTCTAAAAAGTGAACGTGCATTCAGTGTTTAAATAGTGTGTTGATAGCATTCTTGATCTCTTAATGCTTAAACTGATGATCAAGATAAAGTTTTTGTTTATTTAACATAGAAAAGGTTCTCAGATTTCCCATTTTCTTTTATAAGGTTAAAGAAGACACTCTCACGAATCCACTCCTATCAGAAAACTTTCCAGCAAATCAATACTATGGTCCGAAGACTTAGCAAACAAACAAGACTATCCAAAAAATTGATAAATCTAGCGCTACAACAATTGTTTTGCTGTAGTTCACTCTAACAATTCCTTATCTCCACCCAAAGGAATTTAGGGGTGGGCATCCAGCCTGCAAAAATGCCCAAACCCACAACCCCGACCCCAACCGGTCGGGTTTGGGCAGGTTGGACAGCCCAAAAAATCTAAAAAGTAAACTAAAAAATCCAACCTAAACCCAAAAAAATGCCGCCAAACCCCCAAAAAAAGGGGCTAAAACTGCAAAAACCCACCCAACCCGAATTGAACTCAAGTCAGTTCGGGTTGAATATTTCCCAAACTAAACTGGTCAATCGGTTGTGGGTTAGGTCCAAAACCGACCTAACCCGCATGTTCATAGAACATTTTTATTTAAAAATAGAAATAAATTTTATGAGAATGGGTGATTGAAATTTGTATAATTTGTCAAATATGTGAATGTGATTGTTTTGACCAAATTCTATTTTAAAATAGAAATGGTTTGTGAACTTGCCTATTAGGCCTCTTAAATTATATACTTGTTTCCAGACACCACCTTCCAAATGTATATCTCATTCTCTCATATGTGCTTCTTCTAGCATAGTAATCAAGCTTGAATCCATATCATCAGAGGAGCCCCATTTAACTCCAAAAATTATGAAAACTTCTAGTGTTCCACTCCTTCATTGTCATACCCTGAATGAAATTTGCATCAACCTTTAACCAGGAGAAAATCCATTTCCTCCCATTACCACCAATACCTTTTAACAGCCTAATGTCATCCCATTGCCTACAGGAATCGCATAGTGGATTCCGGCAGCAACTAGTAAATGTTTTCTTCTAGTGTCTCAATCGACTCTTAGCTCTTGCAGAAAAGAACTAGGAGCTTCTTCTCCGTTGCCAATGTAATCAGGTCTACCTGCCAATTTAGAACAGTTTGCTATCTCATAGTATCCAACAATATCCCGACCTAAAAGGCAACTCTGTGCGTTATCTGGAGTTGTGAAATGGATCATTCAAACCCATTTGCAATCTTTTCTCATGTGGAATAACATCAGCGACAAAGATAGACTAATTCCAAAGCCATCAATGTAAGGTTGGAGTCAAGCCAATGTAATCCCAGCAGCGTTTAAGTTTTGGTCTTCCCTGCAATCAATTGACAAAATTCAATGGCAGCTCCACCAAGCCCCCTATTTGGGCAGGCCATCCAACATGAGTCCTAGTACTCAAAGAGACACCTATTTCAAATTTGGAATCAATTCGAGGATATTCTTTACGGTGATAAGTAAACCGCAAGAATCTTGTCATTTGACAAATAGTAGAATATTTATGAACTTCTTCAATCAAATGGTACTTAAAAACGGAAGTGGAAGAGGAAGAAGAATCTTCAACTAAATGATACAGGTGAGTGTATCTCAGAGATCTTTGAAATCTCAAGGTTGTATGCTAAGCTGATGTAACATGAAGGAAGAAGAAATATTTACCGTAGTTCACGCCAAGACCTCTAGACCCTAAAACTCAATGTCATACAGAAGCTCATCAGGCTCAAATGAGTGAACTAGAATTGGTGTTCTCAAATGAGCTACCATCTTGCATAGGCATGTTAAGGATAAATCTCATATCATTTATAGATGGCATAAATAACCAAGAAGTTACAGCTTGAATTACCGCCTTAATAAGATTAAGCTCTGAAAAATATGGCACTCCAAAAATCAATAACTTCTCAACCAAAATAACCAAGACGGGAGCAAAAATGACTTACTCGTCCGACCAAATCTATCTTAATATCTTAGAAAATAAATAATCAAAACATATTAGGATCTAGCGTTGCAAAGTTTATTACTCTTGTCAAAGAACAACTTACGCTTTTTATGAGTGTCCGAACATATGTAAGAAAAATTACCCTTTTACCCAATTTCTTGCTTTGTGTTCTTCAAGAGAAATTGTAGAAATCAATTTTAGTTCCTTGTGACACAACAGAAAGACAAAGTTATACGGACCCGCACAATTAACAAGTAAAGAGAGTCTCTCAATATATTACAAATCTGATTATGATTTCCCATAACGAAGACCAAAGCCTTGCATCAAAAGAAGCAAAGAAATCTGCTCTATGGCAAAGTACATTTGCTTACAAGCTACATGCTCTGGTTCCATTCAACTCATCCCCCCCCCCAAAAAAATAAAAATAAAAAAATAAAAAAATAAAAAAAAAACAAAAACAAAAGCCCACACCCAACCCACACAAACTAAAAGAAGAAGATGATGACTTTACAAGTGAGCATCGGGAGTGAGCACATACTTACCCAGTTATCCCATGTTATTATTCTATTTCTATTTCATCAAACCAGTTCTATCCATTTTGTGAGACCTACAATTACTATACAAGTTTCCATAACCCATTCTCACCAATCTATTTCTGTTTTGAAATAGAAATAAAAGGCTAACACGGGGTTTAATTGCACCGACCAAAGTACAGTTAGCTCTAAAAGAATTCATTTCAGTCAGAAAAGATAACAGCATAAGCTTAGATCTTGTTCTAGGTTAGCTTTTAAAAAAAAAAAAAAAAAAGCTGGTTAACAAGTCAAATTTCAATACCAACCACATATTCTCCTTAAAAATAATTTTTCACACTTTCATATAATCTTTCTTTATATTTATATGATCATATCACAACACACATTCTCCCAAAAAATCAACTTTTTGAAAATTGATTCTAAATAAAGCTCCCTAAAACAGGCTCTTAACCAAAAAACTTCTAAATTTAAAACTTCCATCCTTTTCCTTATCACCCTAACAAAACTTAATACATGCTTTTGGATCGTATATGAATCAACTTGTTTTTCCAATGGTGTACAACACATGTATTACAACAGAATCATTATTCCTCAATCAACAAGAAGAAAAGATATCTAAACCATTGATTATTGTTAGAAGGTTTCAGTGTGGGATTCCATCACACGTTATTGTTACACATTGTAGAGATTTATGCTGTCAAGAGATGAATTTAGAGCTTGTTCTAGGGAGCTTTACTTTAAATCAAAAGTTGGTCACAAGTCAAACTTTAATATTGATCACATATTTCCATAAAAAACAAATTTTCACACTTCTCAATAATAGTTCTTTACATTCACACCACACATTCTCCCAAAGAATTAACTTTTAAAAATTAAAATCCACATAAGGCTATGTAGAACAATCTCTTAGCAATTATCCATTCCTTGATTATATTGCAGAAAATACTCAAACGCCTCGATCTCTATACCAAAATATTGTCTTGGCATGAAAGTGATCTTTTTCCTGCCTTTCAACCAGATAAGTTCTAGATCAATCCACAAACTCCATATTTATAATTGGAGGGAATTTAACACATAGTAAAGGAAAAAAATTGGGTAAAGGAAAAAAATTGGGTGGAGATCGCATCTTTGTTATTGCTTCCACTATATTCCTCCTCCCATATGCAACCAAAAGTCATTCCTGGGCAAAGAGCCAAGGAGGTAGTTAGCTCAACTAGATTTTCAAGGGTTTAGTTACAACTTACAAGATACATTTCTCCTAAGCTATGTATAATGACACAACAAGCCATCTTTTAATTCCACGAGATATATAGAAGGATAATAAGAGATCTGTAAGCTCGTCTTTCTAAACCGTGGAGGGCCAATATTATTGGACAATATAATGTTATAATCTATGCTAGAGGATCGTACTAATGCCTCAAAGGATCAAATTCAGCAGCACATACAAAATCGTAATATTGCAAAAATCTAATTTAGAGAATTCCCTTGAGGCTTGAACTTAAAAATAAGTGTTTGATTCACTTTATCAAAACACAATATAATCCCACCTACCACTGTTTGACAACTCATTTGACAACTACTCATTTATAACCACAAATTTCGAACTTCCATTAAATCTACACCACTCATATCTCATCATTATAATTTCTCTTTATAAATCAATCAACATAATGAGAATCAAACAGCCACTAAAATATTCTCAAATTTGTGCATTTTTACAAGTTTTAGAAAACAATATATATTCAGTATGTGAGCAAAGAGATAGGCATGAACCGGCAACTCGCTGAGGCTCGCTCTTCTTTCCATCCGAAAGAAATCCCTGAAGGGTGCTAGCTCTGGAGTATATCGAAATGCTATCCCCCTTTAATATAATATCCGCCATAGCCATTGATGCCAAATGTCGTACTGGCCTTCGAGCACCAAGCACCAGAAGAGAATATAGTGTGTCCTCACATTTCCTTTGCCACAACAATATAGATTCCTGGAAATATCACAAACCCATCATTAGAAACAAACTCACCAGGACATACACAAAGTACAAAATGCAGAGAGCAGTGAGAATGGAATAAAACAAATGGAAATTCTAAGTACTTAATTGTTATATAATTCAGACTTAAGAATACAGAAATTGGATGGAAACCCATAAGGAGACTAATCTATTCTGCGACCACATCACCAGATTGTTATTGGAATCAACAGCCAAGACTAACCAAAATTTCACATCAAACACTCAGAAATAGATAATGGTCTTTTCCAAATCAAGTGAGCCATTAGTGTGGTTTGCTTTCTTCAATAGTTAAAGGTCAAGCAAATTGCAAGAGATCGGATCAAAATAATATATTTATTACGTTTAAAAAGCAAAATAGAAAAATATCAGAGCCTAAAACAGTTTCGGCTTTGCTTTGCTAATTTTAGCACAAAGCAGCTGCCAATGTTTCATATACTCAGAGTTGCCGGAATACTGACAAAATTAAAGGAATATAATAAAATCATAGCAAAGCTTCTCACTGTTTTCCGAGATTTATTGGCATATATATATCATTTCAAATGCAAATATCAGAATGAAATGGGCAGTAGCATTGTAGTAACCTTGGGCTCGTCGTCAATGGCCGAGACTAGATCGGATAGGAGGTCGAAACAGAGAAGTGGGTCTGGTGGCTTGTGGGTAGCGGAAGCCACTATAGATTCCAGCTGCGCCACCAGGACGCCGAACCTGGACAAGGAAACATTGTCTCTCACATAATTCTTCGCCATATTCAAACGAGTTGGCCTATGATCTGTGTGTGGGATGAAAATTTACGAGGCTGACATTGTCAGTGTTTGTTGATGCCTGATGGGTTTAGCGTTCCACTCTGATCTCAGGGGCAGGTCGAGGAGGGGGCTTAAAATTTTCACGGGAACTTTGAAGGATCAAAAGTAACAGGTAAACAACCTAATATCCAGTCCGACGGTGAAAAGTAAAACCCCATTTCAGCATTCCCAATCTCAATGGATAAGAGTATTATATTGGGAGTGCTAAAATTAACTATCCACTTAAGAAAAAAATAGAGTTATTTGTGATTATTAAATGACAATTAAGTAAATTAAATTTAACTATTAATTTGTACTACATTGGTGATTTTAAATAAGAGTGTTAAATTTAATCATCAATTTAATAGTTAATTAGTGGATCAATCACAATTTAATTAAAATAAAAAAAGAAGAAATAATAACACATAAAATGTTAAATTTATTATTAACTTTAATAATAAAACTAATAACTCGATCTAAATTAAATGCTTTTAACAACTACTTTAATATCATCAATGTATGTTGTTTTTTGAGTTGTTAACCAACAACTCCACTAACAACCTACTTTAACACTACCAATGTGAATGCTCTAAGAGCATACTTGTTAAATTTAACTCTCGACCTGTTAAAGAAAAATTAAACTTTAAATTATTGTTAAATGCCTTGTTAATATTTTAAATTTAACTATTAATTATTTTTTGAAAACTATTTAGCTATCAATTATTAATATATTAGATTAGAAATATTAAAATTAACACATTGAAAGTATTAAATTTAATTACAAATAAAGTTTATTAGTTAATTTTTAGATAGTTTATTTCTTCAATAGTCCATAGTCAACCATTATTATATAAATTAAATGAAAAGTTAGTGAGAAAATATCACTATTAATTTTAACAATAATTTTAACTTGAAACTAAAAAGATACTTTTTAACATTTTATCTTATCTTATATTATATATATTAAAGTAAGATAGTTGTCATATGCAAGTTTTCTCCTCAAAATCATTATCCTACTTTTATATGCTTCTTTTATTTTTTTTATTTTATAATATTTACAATAATAATAATAATTATCCATTCTCTTCAAAAAAAAGTAATATTTATCCATTAGTTACATTTTGCTATTATTTTATTTTATTTTATAATAATATACAAAAATTTGTATTTTTTTATTCTATATATAATATACTTTATTAGGTATACATATTCTATTAGTTTTTAGGTTACCTTCAACGATTTAATATTTCTTCAATATTCTAACAGTTCATAGACAAATTTCAAGTATTGGATTATTGGAACAAATTTCAAGTCTTGGGTTATTGGGATTTTTTCTTATTTCGATTAAGTGCTTACTCGTGAGATTGAGGATATAATAAAATAAAATAAAGTAAAATTAAATCAGTTTCAAAAATTTTACTTTAATTCAATACAATAAACTACACATCATAAAAACTATGACTATCTATTATCTATTATAACATAAATCAAGAGTAGTGATACCTACAGCACCGCGGTTTTCCCGCCTTTTTCCCGGGGTGCCTGTAGGTACAGCAACTTTGTCGTACCTGATTTTATGTTTACCTAAAATAGCTCTTAATTAATTTCCATTCTAATCCTAATCAAATACAATATTTCACGTAATAATTCATATAATCTTAATTCACATTTCTCAATTTATAATCATTCTAATAAAAAATTCACACTATTAAACTATATTTTCCTCTACTGGCATAATTCATATCCTCATTCCTTATTTATATTTTCTAATCATTCTAATAAAAAATTGACGCTATTAAACTATCTTTTCCTTTACTGGCATAGTTCATATCCTCATTCTTTATTTATATTCTCTTAACTATATTTATATTCTCAATTTAATCATCTATAATCATTCTAATCAAATAACCAATTCACGCTATTAAACTATCTTTTCCCTTACTGGCAAAATCCATATCCTCATGCCTTATTTATATTCTATTGTTTATATTTATATATGATAATAAATATGGTTCATTTATTTGACAATAACCAGCCCATTTATTTGAGTCCCAGTTCATGCTAATTTCTTCGTAGTAGTTCTTTTTTGCACTAATTAGAGTGCTCTAATTTTGCAATGCCGAAATCATACATTTCTTACACTCCTATTACCATACGAAATCAGACACATATTCCTACATATATGCGTTCTATTATGCATATTCGTCCATCTCCTTAAACTCGATTACTCAAGACATTCTTACTTATTTGTCCCTACTTTGTAATCTGCCAATATGACCTCGGTAATATTGCTTAAAAATATCAACAAGAAACGTGTCCATCAGCACATTAATGTGCCATGTGCTTACAAATAGATGGTCCTCGAGACGGAGCATGATGAAAGGACACTCGAGTTCGTCTTCATCGATAAGGATGTAAGTGCTGGCCATTTAATGTGTGAATTAATTTTAAGAGTTTTATTTTAAGGGTCCGTCTTAATCTTACACTCAAGTTTCAAAACTGTAAGAGTTTTGCATATGATAATACATTGTGGAGTGAATGATCCCTGGAGGCTCAGTTCACGTACATAGCGCCCAAACACACCATTCAACCATGCCCTTACACGTTTACAATTTCTTTCTTTCTTTCTTTCTTTTATCTTCTCTTTTTGTACAGATTTATATGTATAGATTTTTCTAAGATCGGAAGAGCACACGTCTGAAAATTTTGGTTAGTTAACAGCTTACTATTCTATGCAAAATTTTAATATCTTTAACATATATTAGTTATGTAAATATATTTATAACCGGATGATCTTAATTGTTCTTAATGTTCCATTAAATTGATGAAACAATATAATGCAGCCGCAACTCATACGTAATCCTAATGAGGAAATTGACAAAATCGACGGTAATCTCAAACGGACGTGGGAGGCCACATGATGACAACCAAGGTAACGTATTGTTGTAGCTTTCATTCATTTCCCCAGTTTGACTTTACCCAGCTAATTACTGCTAATTATTAAGTTAATACTTGATTTTAGCATTTCTCCTTAACTTTACAGACACATACATAGTGAGCTCAAAGAGATTATGTAGTAATACTGCGAATACTGACACCGTCAATTCATCTTCAACTATGCTCACCTTGAGTGTAAGTTCTGAGCAACGAACACCGTTACGTGATATGTCTATGGCATGAAATGATATATTTCATTGTATTCACCATTTCTTTACGTCTAATATTCTAAGACAATTGAGATGCGAAATTGCAACATTTATTTCCTTTCTTATGTTTATAGATCTCATCGTTAATATTACAATTCTGTAGATACTCCAACTATGGTAATTAGATAGAGCATCTACTCTCAATCATGGCAATGCTGTGACGATTGGTTCACATGCAAATTTATTTCACCACACTTCGGACTCGTACATACGAATTACTATATACTGCAAATTTATTTTGTCATACTCTCAATCATGGCAATGATATTCTTTTTTTAAAGTTACATACGAATTACTATACATGAATTTATTTATTTATTTATAAGAAATGTAATGGTTTCAGGCATTGTCATTTTATGTGCATACGTTCTATTGTTTTCCTATTTTTTATTCTTAATCGACGTTAAAAAATTTCATTTCAGTGTAACTACCCGTGCATCACACGAGTGTTAAACTAGTATGTTTAGTACGTTACCTAATTTATTATTTGTTTTTATCTGGGAACCTAGATATTTGTGAAAATTTAAGTTGAGGAGATATGATAGTAGTAATATATGATGATAATGATTTAAAATAAAAATAAAAAATTCTTTTAATTCTTTTTAGAACAGAGATTGGTTAAAAATTAATTTTAAGGATAAATGGTAAATCATATAGAATTTATCTTTTATTATAATTTTGGTTCACTTATGTCTTTTGTAATTTGAGACTTTGCAATAAGAGACTGTGTATTTTAAATTTTTTAGAGTAGATTTAGTAAATAGTGATGAAGAAATGTGAAAAATAATTTTTCCAAGAATATATGGTGGAGAATGAATATGAAAAATAATTCATTCTAATAAATGAATACCATCCACACCATATTAAATAAGGATGTGAGTGTAGGGTAATTTTGGAGTTGTATAAATTTCGTATCCTCTCTTTTTATGGTTTCTTAGTTTCCATATTCAATATGAAATTAATTTTGTAAAAATTCCTCATTCTCATTTTTATTGCTTAATAGTATTGTTCTATGGATGACAATTTAATTAGCTTTGTGCTAAGTGAAAATATTGTGCGTTTTAATTTGATTCTATTTATATATTAATAACATTTGTATATGAATGAGTAACAAGCAATAAAATTATGTTATTTAATTTTTCAAATTACTACGCATTTTTTTGCTAATTATTTTATTTCGTGCAACGTGCGAGTATACAACTAGTATATATTAACACCTCATTGTAACTCTATTGTTTTAGTTGTAACTAACACATTTCACTAAAAAGTTGATTTAACACTTCCATTGTAGATACTCTAATAATGCACAATTATCAATCTCTCTCTTTTCATTATAAAAATTACAAACCATTTTTATTTAAAGTAGAAATGGCTTTTCCAAATATGCATAGTAGAGATTTGTACAATACATATGAGTAATAGTGGAGCCAGCACATGAAAATGGGGTGCGCCGGATCAGGAAAAAATTCCCTCCTAGTCCAAACATATAAAAATAATAATAATAATTTCCCTAGAGAACAAGCCCAATTTAGGCTGTACCGGGGACAGGGAAGCACCCCCGGCTATGCATATGAGTCCTACGAAATATGTGAATATGATTGTTTTGATCAGATTCCATTTTTAAATAAAAATTGTTTGTGAACGGGGGCAAGCCATTTGGCTATCCAAGGCATGATAAAATTTTTGATGTTGTTTGCCCATGTATATATACATATATTTTTTCAAATTTCTCCTACTTTTTTAAATTTAAATTTAGTCAAATTAATAATCAAATTAACATATCTCGTGGGAATTTATGTGTAATATACAAAGCTCCAACATTCAACTCCATTCATTTTCTCTCTTATTTCATATAAAAATCTATTTTTATGTGAATGCAAGAGACTCTAAAGACATCGATCTACAAATAATTTTTTTTTAGCCGTGTTAGCAAATCATTTCTATTCCAAAAGAGAAATGGAATAATTGAAAATGAGAGATAGAGATTTGAACATTACACGTGCATTCCATGAAAAATATGAATATGATTCATTTGACTAAATTCTATTTTGAAATATGAAAAAATGCTAACAAGGGTTTATTGTTCATTTGAAAATGTGTTGTGGTGGTTAAAAGTTGTAAAATTAGTATATTACTAGAATTCTCGCCCGTGCATTACACAAAGAGAACAACAGCAATAAAAAATTTCAACATTAACATGTACTTAGTCTCAATCAAACATATATTAAATGCAATAAAAGTAATATACAATTAATTTAGCAGCCACACTTAGTTACGATTTAATACCATGTAATATAGTATGTTAATGGTGTCATATGATGCATTCAAGTACACCACATGAGAAATCACAATAAATCATTTGGTGTTATATATCTGTCGTTACATCATTTTCAAAATAAAATAATAATGGTGCTACTAAGAATAACTAATATAAAAAAATGTCTAATCAAATCAACAATTTATTATAATGTATTCACGTGTGTAATAAATTAAAACTTTAAAAAGAACATGAAATAGGGTAATATAAGCTCTTAATGAGAATAAATTTCAATAAAATTTATTTGTTATAAATTTCTTTAAGAAAAATCTATATATTAATAAAATAAGAGGTGATGTGGTATAGTTTGACAGCAATTTTCCCTCCCAAAATGCTTCAAGTGGGGGCTTTTTGGTCATTTTGATTGGTTTGTGGTAACCAATGCGGTAACTTTGATGTTTATCCCTTCTACTTTTTGGTTTCTAATTTTTGAATTATCTCATCTTCATAATTCTATCTTATCTTTATAATTCTATATTTAAGTTATCTTATCTTTATATTTTTAAATCTTCCTTTCATTTCAATGTGAAAACAACAATCAAGAGCATATTTATTCAAAGGTTTGAGAATTGACTATGATATCATCATATCGCATGGGTCTTGACGCACACAAATAAAGTTAATATAATTGATATTTTTTATGAATTGAATACTTATATCATACAACAAAAATTAAAATAAAATATAACTATACTTGAAAAAAAATAACTATTAATAATTAAGAATTTA
>CAVNYN010229563.1:0-23477 GCA_963692815.1 Nyctanthes arbor-tristis
GTGAAGAAAATATAGAAAATAAAGAGAGAAAAAGGTAAGAAAAAAGTGAAAGAAGAGAGAGAAAATTGAAATTTATAAATTTATGTGTCTATATCTCTCCTCCACGTCACCCCAAGACTAGACGTTTGTATTGGAGAAGCTCTAATTGTCCAGTACTATAATAAGTACAAAAATCAACTTCTAAGAGTATCTAGATTGGTGTTGTTAGATCTAACTATTCACATAAGTAAAAAAATAGAGTTTTTAGTGATTCTTAAATGACACCTAAGCAAGTTAAATTTAACTATTAATTTGTCCCACATTGGTGATTCTAAATAAGATGTTAAATTTAATTATCAATTCAATAGTTAAATTGTGGGCCAGTCACATTTTAATTAAAATAAAAAAGAAGAAATAATACTACATAAAGTGTTAAGTTTGCTGTTAAATTTAACAATAAAACTAACAACTTGTTAAATTAAATGCTTTTATCACCTACTTTAACACCAGTAATGTAGGTTGTTTTTTGAGTTGTTAAATAACAACCCCACTAACAGCCTATTTTAACACTACCAATGTGGATGCTCTAATCACATAGAAACTTAATCATTCAACCCGTATAACAACCGTATTTATGGCCTAATCCCAACAATTCGAAAATATCTACATTAGACACCAAATGTATCATAAACGTGCGGGATGTTTTCTTATCAAGGTTTACCGTAAAATACTTGTCGTGTAACGATTAAAATTATATTTTAAATCAGGCAATAATATATAATGTGGTTTCTTTAGTGAAAATAGTGGTGTGGAAATAGCATTTACTTTTTGTCAATTTCAAAAACTTCCCAATTGTAAATTTCGGCAACATATAGAATGCAAAATGTAAATAATACAAGGTGTATATGTAAATCTCCCAAACACATAATCAACTCCACTCATTCTCTCTCTTATATATTTCACATAAAAATATAAATATTCAACCACACACACATAATATAGCGCAAACATAATATATATAGTGCTAATCCCCGAGATCACCATTGCCGTCATGTATAAAAATAGCCATTTGGAGCCCCAATTTTATCCGCTCTTCAATCCCTTGCCCACCTTGATTGTCTAATTATTGAAGAGGCAGGCCTTAATTATTATGTACAAAAATTTTGTTCATCTTCTTTAGTAATTAATATTCACAAGTGAAGAATGGGGAGAAGCAGGTGAAGACCTAGTTCCATTCTCCCACGATACGTCTGGTGGCATTATGCCGTCAGACTCACACATTTCACTTAAAGGCACGTGCTGCTTATCAGAAACCAATACTGACCAATATTGGTTTCTTACATGCAACGCCCGCCTTTGTGTCGCTAAACTCAGCATTAGATCAAAATCAGATGAAGACCAATGTGAATATTGCACTTGCTAGCACTTTGAGAAATTAGTAACACTTAGATCAAAATCTGGCTTAATCCTACTTAGCTGGTGATGATGACATGAATGAAAAATGTTTTAGTTTTTGTAGACTGGAATGGTATCATGAAATTTGTTTCTCTTTGTTCAAATTATTATATAAATTCAACAAAGGTATCCTGCAATCTCTACTATTACTTTGTATACATGCAAATGTTGATCATAAAAAAAGGGTGCTAGAAAATGCATGCTTGGAAAAAGAAATCTCTTCTTCGTACGACCCTGCTGTCTTAGAGTTCCATAGATTGCATAATCAACTCCGAGGTATATACAGGTCTCTCCTCTCTCTCTCTCTCTCTCTCTCTCTCATACTAATTTAGCGGTTGAATTATCTCTTCTAGAAGTTTTCACGGGTGGCGACGGACTTGAATCATTTTCCAAGTCTCTAGAACCACAATGATTCAAATACGTACTAGAAGAAGCTCAGTCCATCTACTTATATTACATAATTTGGGTCTTTATGAGGACGCCTGAGATGGAAATCTCTGAATTATTATTGTAATTTCTATGGAGGTAGTTGTGTTAAAGGCAAAACCACATTAGTATAGCATGGGTGTATTAAAGATTCAAATAGAGAATATATTAAAACGATTTAACACCATATGTATAGCACCATACAGTACCATATGAGCCAGTGGCGTGCCTCAGGACACGGCACATAGTTGTGGTTTTCATTAACATGTCTAGATACACACCAAGTGGTTATATGACATCATATAGTGCTAAGATTAGTTGGCTAAAAAATCAGACATTCTTATAATATCTACCAAATATTGTTCAGATAAAGATCTCATAATTAATGTCAAAAACATGTAATGTAGAGTTGTCTTCATCAGAGGAGCACATCATGTTAATATAGGAGAGAAACAACTTTGGGCTGAGAATATAATAGGGTTTCCTTAACCAGGTTTCTTCTATTCATTTTCATTTGAAGAAGTTACCCTTGTTATGATCTATCTGCTGCATCGTCACGCATTCCATAACAATCATCAAATGCTTGACATCGCCGTTCACGCAAAAGTGCATTGTTCAACTCTGTATCGTCCAGGGTACCTCTATGTAAATAATGTTGAATATATGCCATGCTAACTACTCAAAGTCTCAAACCAACAACATAAAAGCATATGGTGAAACACTAAAATGCAAGACAATAGCAACCAAAGAAATAAATCCACTTAAATTTGGACCAAAAATTGTTTCTAGAGAGAAATAGTACAATGTCTGATTACAATAAGGTGAGGTCCCATTCATAGAAAAGCATAAACACAATGTCTAAAAAGTTAAATTAGATTTCAATTACAATACTCTTCGATCATGATACTTCTTTAGAATACATATTATGCAAACTACTAATGATTGACAACATCTTAATTGAAGGATTCAGAGTGGAAGCATATGCTTACATAGTAAAATCTGTAAGCAACAAAAGATCTCCCAAAATGATTCTATAAAAATGTTCTTGTTTGTCTATATATGGATACCCACATTATAAACTTTCGGAAGAAAAATTATTTGTAGACAAAACAATTGATATGGTCTCATAATAATGGATTAATACTTTGTAATTGCTTCATCTAATTCCTCAAGTCACGCCTTGGAACGGGACAACCATTGTTTTATTCGTTTTGATTTGTCATGGACATGGAATCCATTACATGTGTTGATGCTTGTGCATTGTAGGGGGAATGGGTTGATCATTCTTTGTCCTAGGATCGGGGCTGAAGAGCTAGCTTGTTGATTTTGTATCAAAGCTGCAAGAGCTTGCATTTGGACTGAAGAGCATCTAGCCTTTGATTGAATTGTTCTTTAGTGACCAAGGCATTGACTGGGCTAGGCATCAGGTCGGGCGGGTCGGGTTTGGTCCCGACCTAACCAAATTTCGGGTTCCTGAATTAGGAACCGAACTGATCTGGCTTGGTTGACTCGGGTCTCGGTTTGGGCTGGGCCTCTACCGGCCCAAACTACAATTAGGCCCAATAATTCGTAAATTTCAAATTAATTTTTTACTTGAAAAATACTTCAAAACCAATCAAAATACACTAACTTTTCTCAATGCAATTAATTAAAGCAACGTTCTAAACTTTTAAGAACATTTTGCTTCTTGATTATACCACAACATATAATGGTGAAAAACATCATACAAGTTCATGCTAAACCAACAAAAAAAATGCAACAGGGTAGCAGGGGTAGGGTGGAATCTGGCAACAGTAGGACGGCAGTTGGAAGGAGCAGCAGCAAGGAGGCAGCAGACTGGGGTAGCAGTAGACCTAGCAGGCAGCAGACCAGGCGCAGTAGGAGCAGCAGTGCAGTAGCGGCAACAAATCTGTAGGAGAGGTAGAGCAGTGGAAAGGATTTGAATTTAGAGGTTAGGGTTCTTGAGAGTTGAGAGAGTAAGTGTGAGTAGGGCTGGGAGGTTTGTGTAATTTTGATTTGTGTGAAACTAAAATTGTCAAAAGAAAAAATGAAATAACAAAGAATCAAATTCAAACACGATTTCATTGAAAAAAAAAATTAAATCGTATTGAACCCGATAGGGAAACTCGGGTCGAACCTAACTCGAGCTTCTGGGTTGGGTTCAACAGGTTAAGCGGGTCTAACCCTACTCAACTTGGACCCGACTCGAGTTCTCCAATTTCCCACCCGCGTCTGACCCGCCCAGCCATTTAACCCGACCCATTGTAGGTTGGTTGAGTCAATTTTTTGGGTTCCCGAATCCAATGTCCAGCCTTTACTTTGAGTGTTATAGGACGGGCATCTTCGTGGATGGGATCACCATTTCTTCAATGACATCGAAGAGCAGACATGGTATAATTGCTCTTTCTCACAGACGGCGCCAAGTGATCTTATGATTTTTTTTATCTTTCTTTTTGTGTAACTTTGTAAAAATGTATACTAATTTAGTGCCAAGAAATATTTGAGTCTATATGGGAAAATTCGTCCCCCAAATTTAGTATTGCCCTTGTTTTATATATGAAGTTAAGAACGATTTAATAACTTCAATACCCTGGTACTGTTGTTAGCATATGAAGTAATCGCTTAATGTGCGACGTTTACAAGAAATTTCGAAATAACTGCCTACTGTGATAAATATTTACGAACACTGTGATCACTATGTTCATTCTCGTTGTGGTGGAAAGGTCAGTATCAGCTATGATCGACCTTGCAATTTTTTGAGCTTAATGGCAACCATATGAGGTTTATTAATATATTTTCAACTCAATCTAGTATTATGAGTAGGGTCATGACTAATTGATAGAAATATCAACTTCTTCACCTTCATATAAAGAACATGCAAATTTAGTATTATACCACATCACTGTTTAGTGTCATTACGATACTAGACCCGATGAACTAAAACCTTCTAATAAATTTAATGTAATTTAATTTGTTATGTATTTCAAAATTATTAATTAAATAAACTATAAATCACAACACAAATAAGAATTTTAGAGCGAATTACTACAAGTGGCGCCAATCACGTCGTGACAAGTGGCGCGATGTGACGCCGCACACTTGGCGGGAAATTACCCAAGAAGTCATTTCCCTTGCATTATCTCTCAATTAAGTCCACGCTCTTTAGTTCATGTCAATTTAGTCACTACACTTTGGTTTATGTTAATTGTCAACTAAATTCTTTCTTTAGCTTCAATTCAATAACAATCTTCAAACAATTTTACAATAATATTCAAGTAATTCTTTCAAAACAAAAATTTCGTACTTACCTTAATTTTTAGAAATTTTCAGGATGTTACACTTTCACTGTCTTTAGAATATAATGATGTTATTTTAGAATTTACCATCGCAGTGATGTCATTTCCCAAAGCAAAAGGGAAAGGAGAGAATTCCCTTTTTTGAAAATTTTTTGAATCTCTAAAATCCATCTACCGATCTACAGTTGGTAGGTGAGATTGAATTAACACGATTAACAGATCGGGGGCAAACCAGGGTGATGATCATAGTAAGAGACAGGAAAGTAAATTAGAATTAGAGTACTAAGGTTATGTTCGGTTTTTTACAAATCAAAAATCAATTTTTTTGGAAGGGAGCAGATTTGCCCAATCTGCATCTGCCGCGTGATTTGTGGTGGATTAAGAAATTCGATTCAATTCGTCATGCGAATACTTAGATCAACAATTTTCTTCAACAAATTTGGTATCCATCGAAACCGTTATATTGAATTTTTTTTGTTATCAATATCTCCCACTGTTTTCGTTAGGTTGTGTTGGATTAGGTTAGAGTGTGTGGACATTTTATTTTATATTTTTCTTTATTTTTATTTAACTAATTAATGATATAATGATAATTTTAATATATATTAACAAAAAAATTAAAATTTTAGGTATGAATAATGTTAACGGGAATATAACACGACAAAAAATAGAAAATTGAGGGCCCTATGGATCTAAAAATAGATAGTGATAAAATTATATAAAAATTGAAAAGTTGGGACCTATAGTGAATTAATAAATCAAGGGTATAATAGTCATATTGATAGGTGTTAATGATGAAAATTAAAATGTTGTGGATGAAAAATGACGTTGGAGACATAATCTGATAATAAATGAAAGGCTATGGACTTAGTAGGCCTAAAAAAAGAATGAAGACAAAATTGATATAAAATTGAAAGGTCGGGGACCTAGAGTGATAACTACCCATAATATTATAATAAAACTATAAAGCAATAATAATGTTCAAATCTTCAGAAAGTAAAAAATTCAAACAAATGTGGTTTGAAGTGTGTTCCAGTCGTTAGAATATTTACACTTGGAGTTGGACGTCCGAGTTTAAACGACACATGCCCCTTTCTGAATTCCCCTTTCCCCTCTCCCCTTCTCCCTGTATAAATATATATATATATATATATATATATTGTTTCTATTTTGATGTTAAAAATGTGTGATCTTAGATATCTATGCTTTAATACACCATTCAAAATACCACTTGTCAACAAGCGGTAAATCTATAATAACTTCACTGTATTTGCAATTTATTTTTGACTAGTTGGCGTAATATAACCCCAACCGTTTACCTTATTGTGTGATATAACCCTAACATTTCAAAATAGACAATTATAATCTCAAATCTCAACTTTTTAATGCAATCTAACATTTTTTAAAAAAAAAAATAGTAATATCATCAAATTCTTCCCTTTTTCTTTGAAACTGTAATGCCATCAAATTTTAGTTTAATTAAAATTAGTATACAGAAAATAAATAAAAATCGCCAATACTAAATTTTAGTATTTCCTTTTGAAATATGATCGAATCTCATATAGTGATTGAAAAAAATACCTAATTTGCCCCAAACTCGATGAGAGCCTATCGAGAATGTAGCAGTAGTTTTGGGATACGCAAACATGCACAGTAGGATGGACTAAGGCTAACCTACCATGATCCACCTACGACGATCCCTATAATTAAAAGTAATAAAAAATGTAAAAAATGAAAAAGAAAATTTAAATGAAAAATAATATAATAGATATATTGATAGACATGTTTCAAAAAAAAAAAAACACGATATATTGATAGACATATTGAAAAGTTGGTTCAAATAGCCGGACACACACATCAATTTGATCTGCGACCTCCCTACATTAGACAGATGCCAGAGCTAATTAATTATAGTGTCGTCCCGAAATTCTGGTGAGTTGTCTCATGAGTTTATTTTTTGTTAAATAGAACCAAATTTTATTTTCCTTGTTTTTTCATCTATTTTTATTTACTAATCTTTAGTTCAACTAAAATTTAAGGGTTGATTTAAAAAAAAAAAAAAAAAAAGAGCGGGGTTTTGCAGTCTTTTTAAGCTAAAAGGGGTTACATTGCACAAAAAAAAAAAAAAAGGAACGTGATATTTGAGGTTGTAATAGCCAAGTTTCAAAAGATAAGGTTAGATTAAACAATAAAATAAAAGGTTAAAGTTAGTTTGCGCCAATTAACTATTAATTTTCATTAATAATGTGTTGCCAACGTTGTAAATAATTATTGTATTTAATGAATGACTATTGTACCCCTGAAACTATAGACTTGTAGGTTGCTCTAGTTCTCTATTTTTCTAGTATTTCCTTCTAGTTTATAACATGTTATCAACACAATTTGTTCTTCAATTATTTTGCATTACATTTTTTACGATGAATCATGAATGAAATCATAATTAATATGTTTTTCCTTCAAAAATTCGAGTGTCAAGGGATTGAATTTTCTTCTTGACATATGAGACATTTTTTTTTATTTTAATCTTTACGTATTATCTTATTGGGATTGTCATCCAATTTAATGGCATTATGGATTCCAATTTGGTACATGAAATAATCTACCAATTTAATGAAGAGATTTGTAATATGTTCATGGAATGGTCTGCCAATTTAATGGTAAGATTCTTTCCAAATTTTGTAATTATTATAAAATTTTCAAGAAATATGTTGATGTACTGAGATAGCAGGTGCTACACACGATTCTCAAATTTTTATTAGAAAGGATTCATGTAATTCAATCTCAATATTTATCTTACCCTTGTATTGCTAGTATTCAATTTTCAAAGAATTTTTAGCATATAATTATTTATGTCATAATTACTCTTTTATTTCTCCTTAGAAAGAAGATCATGACTTCTTTCTTGATTGATCCCTTTCCCGAAATAATTGTGGCGGTCAACCACATAATGAATGTGGATATGACAAACATTATTTATATAATTTCTATCATTCCTTCTTGTTCCAAAAATGATATGATATACTATTATACATCTATGTGTTATAATTGATATTTTTCTATTGGATGTAATATTAGATTCACGAGTGACTCATCCTCATATGTTATAATTAACACAGTGTTTGCAGGGATTTAGTCTTTAATTATATTAATAATAATCTTGAAGATTATTATGATTGCATGATAATAATTCTTGAAGAATCAAAATAATATCTAGTTAAATATTCCAGAAGAATATAATTGGCCCTAATTATATAAATAATTATGATTTCCCAAAGAAACATAAATTCTATCTTTATAGATATTCTTAGATATTATTGTTATAGAATGTTTCTTTGTGTTCTTGAGTAATCACAACTTTTCTCTTGATAAAAGTGTATTCTAGTAGAATATAGTTTGCTCAAAAAATTATGAAATTTATTATTAATTGTGATTTCCTGAAGAAACCACAATATTTATTTTAAAAGAATATGTTTTTTGATCCTGAATAATCATACTTTCTATTTTTATTTATCATTATTATATTATTAGTAGTTGGTTTTAGAATGTTTATGACGTATTATGTAATTCGTTTATTCATAGCATATATATTTATTGTACTTTCTCAAAGAATGAATTAAATAATTGCGCTAATAGTTCTAAAGATTATTGTGATATAAATACTATTTGTTAATGAAAAAGTTGCTTAATCAATTTATATTTATCATTTTTTTTAGAAGAAATATGATATTTAAAGTTTCACCAATAATCCTGAAGATTATTACAATCTAAACACTACTCTTGTAGCTCCAGAAGAATCACCAATTACATCTCATATTCCAGAAAAATATGATTGGCTTTAGAAAAATCATATAAGATTTGTCGTAATTCTTGAAGAAACACGATTATGCAATTCTTAATAATACTAAAGATTATTAAAATTAATATGTTGTGATTTTTGAAAAACACAACATAATTTCATCATATTCTAATTGAATATGGTGTGTTTCTGAAGAGAACAATATATGAAATTTAGGTTTGTGTTTTCTTAAAAAAAAGCACAATAAACAAATAGTCCTGAAGAATATTTCATATTACTTATTACGAAGCAACTATTTCTTTTTATTTTTTTGTTTTATACATTATTTATTTGTTATTGAGATCGGAAGAGCACACGTCTGACGCTCTTCCGATCTAATTACTTTAGTTAGATTAAATAAGTTGTTGCTCCCGAAGTAGCACAACTGATTGTAATATTTTAAAGAATGTTGCATGCTCCTAAAGATCAATTAAATTGGATTTAAGGATCTAATTTATTTGACAATTCAATATTCTTGAAAAATATTGATCTGTTGCTCTTGAAGTAGTAACAACCTAGATTAATTCTAAAAGTGTAATTTACTATGTTCATGAAGTAGTATATATCTCGATGACTATAGATATTAGTGATATGTGAAACAATACTCATAGAAAGTGAGTACAATTATTCATATCTTATTAACATTAAATTTATAACTTAACACATTGTAAAGTTATACAAATGGCCAATATTATCAAATTTAAGTTAGTTGCACATAAAAATTATTTGTCATAAGCCATTGATGTTATAGTACATCTGATCTTAAGTGGCTTGAATATGATAATAAAAGAAGAAAACATATCTAAAGATGGTGTTAAAATACTTAGTTTCTTTCATTATCGTTTCCACGGGGCCGTGCCTGACATTTTAAGGGTCCTGAGCAAATTTTTTATTAGGGACCCTCTAATCATACAAAATACTAAAATTATGTATAACAAATATCGTGTATATAAATTTAACGAAAACCATCAAAGAACTAATATGTAATGAACATCAAATATTTATTCATTTTTGAAACAGACCACAAGAGCACAATAGAAATTTCAAATTTCAAATTTTTTTGCTTTTTTACCATTAAAGGAAACGGAATTAGTTACAGAGAATAAGAGTTTACTATTAATTGAATTATTGAATGAATCTCGTAAGTAAATGTGCAAAGAAATTAGCATTTGCCTAGAAGACCTAGCCTCAGGCATGCTACTGCATTTCCACGATAACTTGAAAGTTGTGAACAGTATCATCATAGATCCACATGATATATGAAAAATCATTATTTACACCCCACTGGTTTCACTGCAGAGCCTGAAACAAATGCAACACCCATCGTTAACCGTGTGTGAAGACATGAAAAAAATCTATGAACAAAACTCTAACATTGGATGCATAAAAACATCCTACAGTGATAGCTTATCTAAAAGAAAGCATGAAAGCGCATTTAACATGTACCTGTAGTACGGTAAAATATCTCGTGGACCTCTAACTAGTAGCCAATCAGGGGAAAAGGGAAAGTAGAGACTAATTTATTTGATTATGATGGTCAATTAATGACTCAATTTGATGTTTCTGATTTCTTTGCCAATCCAAAAGGGAATATTGGTAACCTAATTGGTGCTTAATCATAATAAATTGTTCTAGTTAATAGTACAACTACGCACACTATTATTCAAGACAAAGTACTTTCACATTAGCTGAAAATGAAAATAATGTGAATACTATATCAACTGCATTGAACATCATCAAAAGCTCTAAGGGAGCTTGTATTATTTTGACAAATAATACTAAATTGTCTATTGATAATGCACTTTATTTTAGCAAATTCAAGAAAAATTTACTATTTTTTAAAGATATCTAATGGATACTACATTGAGATAATGTAAAAAGAAATAACATTTTTGCATAAATTCCTTTGTATCTGGCCAAAAGCAAATAAAGGAAAAAATCTCAGCACTATTATCTGAAAATGTATTATACATTTATAAAAGCAATTGAGATAAACCATACTACGAACCCAAAGTTCGTTGATCAAAAAAGCTTTGTACCTTGGTATGATAGAGTTGAGCATATATAAGCAACTATGATGCAGTAAATAATTCAGATGGGTGCAATCTAAAAAACTAGAAGTTTCTTTGGTTTCCCATGTGCTGCACGTGAGCAAGGCAAGTTAGTTATCAAACCTTCTAGTATGAAAGTTATTATTGAATTTCCAATTTTCTTGGAAAGAATTCATGAAGATATATAGGATGATATACACACTATATAAACTATTTATTAATTTATGGAATTGATTGATACTTCTACTATATGGTCTTGTATTCACTTGCTTCTACTAGAAATCCACATTAATTAGACTACTTGTCCATAGAATAAAATTAAAAGACCTAGTTCCTAAATACTCAATCTAGAAAATTTGTCTTGATAATGCTGGTGAGTTTTGATCTCAAATGATCGATGATTATTGCATGGCAATTGGAATTAAGGTTAAACATTTAGTTGCTTATATCTACACTCAAAATGGTTTAATAGAATTGTTTATTAAATGCATTCAATTAATTGCTAGACTATTGTCTATAAGAACAAAACTCCCGACTTCTGTTCGGAATCATGCCATACAGATACTACATGTTGTAGTGATGGTTTGTATAAATCATCTATAATCAGTATTTTCCGTTGTGGCACGTCTTTAGTTGAGAATCTAATGTCTCTTGTTTAAAAAGTTTTGGTTGTGCAGTTCAAATACAAAATTATTTATTGGACGGGAAGTTCAATATTATATAAATTTTATTATTTAACATTACCGGTTAGACCATTCTTGTTTGTTGATGATAAGAATTATTGAAAATCATACGAATGAATAGAAGTTTCTTATATTTAAAAGAATTCTCGTGTGCTGCAAGTTCTCAGGTAATTTGATTATTAATAATCACTAGATATTTAGAACTGAGTTTCAAATATATCTGGAAAATATTCAAGGTGAACTGTGTGGGCCCGCTCATATATGACCTTCTAGATTATTTTGGATAAATTAGAGGTCACATGTTAACTAGCAACTAGAAGTTTGCGAGAATATTTACTCAATTAATTGATTATGAGCAAAAGTTTCAGATATCATAAAAGACATATCTTGGTAGTGAATTTTATCTCAAAAATCATTAATTATTCTTATATATTGATTGAGATATTAATTGCTTATGGTTAGTAAAATAATATTATCCGCCTCAAGTTATTTGCTATACCATTAATTGAGAACAATCATTTGTGTTTAAGTGATATTAATATTTCACTTATAGCAGTATTCTTATAACATGCCAATAGAATATATGATATCCCACATATTTATCTTACAATTAGAAATCTCCATCTAAGGTTGATAAGTGTGATATGTATGGTCGCCCCACAAGAAAAGCTGAGATAGATATTGTTATAATACTGAAAATACAAATTGTATTTGAATCTCTTTTTGTATATTTCATCCATAAAGGATGATATATTATATCATGTTTTTCTGATTTTTTTTTCTTAAATTAAATAGTCTTCTCAGCATTAGAGGGAGAAATTAATAGTTGGTAATAAGTATATGAAATGCGTAATTGAAATCTCCGCATGTATATGAAGTTTGCAAGATAGTATGCATTTTAGATTACTAACTACATAGTTATCAATAGATATATTATGTTAAATGCTCCATCTTGAATTGATATAAAATCCTATAAGAAGATATGAGAATTAATGACATGCTTGAAGCATGATATGGTCGATTCTAAAATAAATATGAAAAGAAATATGGAGAAGATACTTATGATGGTCCTTTTGAGACATATAATCTAGAAGAATATACTGACATAACTAATTCAAAAAGCATTTGAATAGGCTCAGGTACTTGAAATTATTGAAATAAAAAGATCTCAATAAGTTATGTCTGTATTGAGATCAGATCAACAAATAGCGAGTGTGATGAATCAAATTCATTAAAATTGTTGACATTGAATATTGGCTAAGATAGAAAGATAATCCTGTAGATTATTACAATGTCAATAATATAACGATTGATATTTATACTAAAAGAGCATTAAATATGTGGTTAAGTTTCATTCAATTGGCAATATACGAAAAGAATTAGATTTGATATGCTTGAATAAACTATATAAAGAACTTAAAATTCTTCTATACGTTGTCAATTAATATGAGAGAGATATGAGTTGTATTCTTTTTTCCTTGATTAAAGTTTTATCCCGATGAGTTTTCCTAGCAAAGTTTTTAACGAGACAACATTAATGATGTATTCAAAGAATGATATATTTTTTTCGATTACTTGGATTTTTTTCCAGTAGGTTTTTTTCCTTGTAAGGTTTTAATGAGGTATATTCTTTGTGTCATAAATGTCTGTGACATATATATTACTGACCCACAATATAAAACTCTTGAAGAGTTGACATTGCCTGAAGCAGAATATATTTCAAAGTATTGAAGATATTTGAGAGATATGGAAAGCTAAACACGAGAATTATTGTTGGTTGAAATCGAGGAGAGCAACTGCACTCTTTTTCCTTCAATCAGTTTTTGTCCCTCTGACAAGGTTTTAATGAGACAGTACTTAGACACTCCAAAGTTGGATCAGAACTAATTGTATTCTTTTTTTCTTAGTTCGGTAAATTTTCCATCTGGATTTTTCCCAAACGAAGTTTTTGATAAGACAAATGGTATATAAAATAGTCATTCAAGGTGAAATGTCGTAAATAATTATTGTATTTAATGAATGACTATTATAGCCCTGAAACTCTAGACTTGTACTTATAAACAAGTTGTTCTGGTACTCATATTGGTATACAATTCATGAGCTTTCTCTTCAATTCTTCTCTTTATTTTTCTATTCTTTCCTTCTAGTTTATAACAGTAAACGATTTATATATGTACTTAGATAAGACGTTTTTTTTTCCCTTTGTCATTGACGGTAAAAAAGTATCTCATCCATAATCACAAAATAGCCTAATATTGTCTCTGTATCACGTAGTTAGTTTCTACTATAAAAACAATATACTAGTTAACATAAATGTACAACTAAAAATTTTCAAGCACCCATCAAGGGTGATGTTATGACACCCCATCCATTTGAATATACGGATGCACATCAAATTTAAATGTGCATTCATATACTCGTAGGATGTGAGATTAGTACTGACAATGAGGTGGGCAGCAGCAGGGGACACCCCGACCCTCCTTGGGTTTAGAAATCCCCATCTCTGCCCCTTGCCCCATTTAATTTGGGTTGAGGAAGGGACGGAGATGAAGACAACAGGGTTGGGATGTCATCCATCCCATTTAATCTCCAAGTACATACAACTGCCCAAATTTTTTTACATTCAAACGATACACAATCAGACATTTTTTAAAATTATACAAATGATCAAATACAACAAACGACAATCAAAGTACAATTAAAAAACCATTCAAACATCCATTCAAGGTTTAACTAAAACTTCAGAACATTTACTAATAATATAAATATTAATATATTTGCACTAAAGAGAACTTTTGTGTAACCTAAAAAAGTACACCGCCTCAAGAAATTTTAAATAATTTGTTTGTTTGGTAACCATTTATAAATTGGTGAATTTATAAATATATTTAAATTTTAAATTTTATATAGGTGTTGAGATTTGATTGTATTATATGGATGTAATGATTAAAATGATGTAAGAGTTCAAGTCAAATCAAATGTGTGGTTAAATGTGGTGTTGTTATGTGTCTACAAGTTAAAATTTAAATTGGTTAATAAATTTGAGGTGTTTTTAAATGGTTACCAAACATAGTGAATGCAACAACACAATCCATAACAACATTGAATATCTAATCTACCAATCAACCAATAAAAAAAAGACAATATGACATTTTAATGTCTTAAGCGCAAATGGTTTTTTAAAACAAGTGGCAAAGTACTTCATAAATTATTGGTAAATTTAAATTAAAATTAAATTAATCAAAACTAAATGGGGTAGGGGGCTGACGGGATGACGCCCCTACCCCATCCCAATTAATTCGGGGAATTTCCTTCCCATTCTAGTCGCATCATCATTAAAAAGTTATGATATTCTCTATTTTGTTGTTACAGTATAATAATCAGATTGAATCTTTAATATATGTAAAATGTGTCTTTTCAACTATCTTGTTAGGTTATCTTGTTGTTCGGTCCAACGTTATGGAACTGAGAACAAGAACCTTCGCACAACCTTCTCATTAGGTTTTGTTTAGTCCAGCGTTACAAAACTGAGAACAAGAACCTTCACACAACCTTCTTTGAGCGATCCAATAGAGCATGTTTTTTTAACCTTGTATTATGATCACAAAATATTCAAAGAAGTAGAGCCCACATACCAGACACCCCACCCCAAACCGACCCCTTCCTCCGCCTATATAAACACCATTGACCCCCTGCAGCCACACCCTCTGTCTCCTCTCCTCCAGTTCATTCCTGTTTCCTCCCCTCCCTCTACCCCCATTATCCCAGCTCACAATTTCCAGAGAGAGGAGAGAGATAGAGAGAAAAGATTGAATTTCTTTCCAGAAACCCTAATCAATCGAGCATTTTCTGTATCGAGGGGATTTTAAATCGAATTTAATGTCGGATTCATACTGCTCGGACTGCAAGAGAAACACAGAGGTGGTATTCGATCACTCTGCGGGGGATACTGTGTGTTCAGAGTGTGGGCTTGTGCTGGAGTCTCGCTCCATCGATGAGACCTCTGAGTGGAGAACGTTTGCCGATGATTCGGGCGATCATGACCCTAACCGTGTTGGTGGACCGGTTAACCCGCTCCTTGCCGACGCAGGCCTCACGACCGTGATTTCTCGAGGGCCTAATGGGTCCAATGGGGATGGATCCCTTTCCCGTTTGCAGAACCGCGGGGGTGATCCTGAACGGGCTATTGTTTTGGCCTTTAAGGCTATCTCTAATATGGCCGATAGGTCTGTAGTTATTATCTATTATTGATTATGTGTTTTGGATTTTTACCTTTCGTGTAAATTTGTAGGGTTTTAGGTAAAACCCTTTGAATGATACTTATGGGTTTTGGACAAAATTTATGGAAAAAAGTTGACAAATAATCAGGGTAAGAAAAGGGAGAACTAAAATTTACTTGTTTTTGTGGGGAGGGATTTTGAAGCTAAAATCTAGATAAGAGTTTGATTAGTTCCTCATGGGAGAACAAAAAAACAAAGAAAACTAAAATTTTGAAACATTCATTGATTTTGATTGAAATTTGGCTACTAGAGTTGTGGCATTGATTGCATTGTATTGTTCTGATTGATAAATGAAGCTACAAAAATGAAGACAGAGTTGTAGATGTGTTCAATTTCTTGCTTGAAATGCTGGATTTTATTTTCCTATTGATTATAATTATAGATTTATGAGGTTTGATCCTAATGCATTTGCTAATTATAATTGTTAGGCTTGAGTTTTGGTTCTTGTGAAATTTCAAATTTGGCTGTTAATGATCATAATTCCGGTGATCTTAGTTGGTTTCTTATTTCTTATTGTCTTACTGTAATAGCTTGTTCTTTGGAGCTTCATCAAAAGCAAAAAAATTATCATCTCAATAGCAACCACATATTCTCCACAGAAATCAAAATTTCACACTTCCTAATAATCTTTCTTTACATTACCACCACATTCTCTTCTAAATCTAAATCTCTTTTACATAAAGCTCCCAAGAAACAAGCTCTAATTTTTTTTAAAGTTCTTATTTCTTATTGTCTTACTGTAATAGCTTGTTAGTTGGAGCTTCATCAAAAGCAAAAAAATATCATCTCAATAACAACCACATATTCTCCACAAAAATCAAAATTTCACACTTCCTAATAATCTCTCTTTATATTACCTCCACATTCTCTTCTAAATCTAAATCTCTTTTACATAAAGCTCCCAAGAAGCAAGCTCTAATTTTTTCAAAGCAACATAACCTATCTTTACTAACTTGTCTTTGAAGCTTTCAGAGCCAATTGATCTTGAACCAGTTTTCTTCCCACGTTAGCCTGCAGGGCCAAAGATCATTGGCAAACTGAATCTCTCTTTTATTTGAATAGGACTGAAATAAGTTAAAGTTCTATTGGCCATGTATCTTTATGTGATCCATTTGCATTTTTTTGGGCGGTTCTGTCTATAAGGAACGGCAACCATTCTCCACTTTATTTCGTAGCTGGTCTATTTTTTGTTGTCTTGTTATTCTTTACAGATATTTGTTGATCTTTGCTAATGTATCTGCCTTCCTTTCCAGGTTGAGCCTTGTTGCAACTATAAAGGTATGTGGTCATTCTTATCTCTCTTTCTTGTGATAAAAATTGTGATGAGATATAGAAATTAATGTATTCTAAACATTTGTTTCTTGTTTCTCATAGTACCTATTAACTTGGTTATAATTTTTCTCACTTCCATGCTGTAGGTCATTTCATGTGTATGGGTGCGGGTGGTGTGGGGTGTTGACTTTTCCCTCCTCTCTTTCCATTGTTGTATGTTTGGAAATAATATTGGTTATCGAGACAACTTTCACTAAGAGCATCCCTGATTGTATTCCGTGGATTGATGATTAAAATCCAATGGTTATGTGGATTGATTGATTTAGTGGGAGATCGGAAGAGCACACAGGTTTTATTTTTTGGAATTGTAGAGAGAGAATGTAGAAAGAGAGTGCGGTTGAATGAATAGCCGTTGTCTAGCATACAGTCACTTTTGGAGTGTGCTAGACATCCTTCATTATGTGCCTTGTCACATAACATTCTTTGATGACCCTGCTAGAAAAATTATTCAATCCACAAGCCATTAGAGCTGCTCTAGTTCAGAAGATGTGATATATATTCTGCATGAGCTTTAATATCTGTCTTAGCCTTTATGCTGCTCTAATATTTTTTTTTCCTTATATTTGTAACGTACAATTATCTTAACATGCAAGCAGACGGTTCTATAAGCTTTCAGTTTCTAGAGCATATTGTTTATGACTAAATGGCATGTTATTAACTTTTTCTTTTTCTGTAGACCGGCTTGATCGAAGTTGCTGGTTAACAAAGAATGATTTAGTATCTATATAATCATTCTCTATAGTTCATGAGTATAACAACCAATTAAAGCGTAAAACGCCAACCCTTTTCTTTTTTTTTTTCTTTTGGGGTTTCTGTGGGGGGGGGGGGTGTTTAAACTAGGCAATTTTTTTAAAAAGAAGAAATTTACTACCAATGCTAATATTCTGTTAGACTTCAGAAATGATTATCTACAGTAGCATTTCTTGTAAGTTGTCATATTTGTATGCCAAATCGGACATAATATGCTTACCTCTTCTGAAGGATCGGGCAAGTGAAATATATAAGAGGTTGGAGGATCAGAAGTGTACAAGAGGAAGAAATTTGGATGCTATAGTGGCTGCCTGCATTTACATTGCTTGCCGACAGGAAGGCAAACCACGCACTGTAAAAGGTGCAGCCTCTTGTTTGCATGTTTAGATACTTTTTCATTTACCGTTATCCGGTGTTGAAACTCCTCTTGGCCTTTGGTTATCAACTAGAAATTTGCTCTATTGCAAATGGAGCTACAAAGAAAGAAATTGGCCGAGCGAAAGAATTCATTGTAAAACAACTGAAGGTTGAGATGGGTGAATCTATGGAAATGGGTACCATACATGCTGGGGATTATCTGGTGAGTTAGACGTGATTAAAGATAACATGTATTTGATAATACCATACATACCATCTTTTTTGTCACTTCCAAGTCTCATGGATCTGTGTATACTAGCTAGTCTTCACTATACATCCCATTATATCATTCTCATCTTAACTGTACGTACATGCATTTTTCTTCAGAGACGTTTTTGTTCTAATCTAATAATGAGCCATGAAGAAATCAAAGCCGTCCAAGAAACTGTCAAGAAGTCAGGGGACTTCGATATAAGGTATCGTGATCCATTTGCCTTAATAATGTGATAGAATTTTTTCTAACATTTTAGCATGTAACCATGTATTCATGTTTCCTATTGTATTGAACCACCTTAATTAATGAATTATAAATTTCTCAGTTGCTATGCTTGAAAATATGTCGATGTTGAAAATTTCTAACATTTTCTGCCAGCAACATTTGGTCTTGTTCAGTTTGGGACTAATTGTAAGATTATGAATCTTGGTGGTTTTGGTGGACAAAATGTATTGAACCTGTAAGGTTAATTGGAAACATATGTTGAACTTACTGATCTTGTAGTGAGTCGTAAAATGTATTTTAGAGAGGTCAATGACAATGATGTGGCCGTGTAGTGAAGTGTTCCTGAGCATCCGAAGTGAAGAAATGAAGAAAATTTGCTTACTTCTGGAAGTTGTCTTTTTCTTCTGCAGAATGTTGTGTTCCCTATTCATTTGACTCTAGAATACAGTTATACAGGTTAAAATGGATATAGCATAAATGCTTATGGGGAAAGGGGTAACAAGGGGTACTAAAAAGTGGGAAATATGTTCACAGCATGTTTATCTAATTATAATTACTTAGATTAACCTTATCTGCCGGACATGTTTGAGTTTATTTAGAGTCTTTTCCCATACCATGCCTGAGATATTCTCCCCTGCTAATAGTTTTTCTGATTCGAGCCAGAGATATGCAATATCCAAAGCATACTGGTTTTGATATATTTCTTATGGAAATATGTCATTTTCATTTGCACATGTTTCATCTACTTATTTATAAAATGGCAAGTTTAAACACTGCTTTACACAAGATACAATCTGGGTTCTGGAGTCACGTTTATATATAACTGTAAAAATGGATGAAGGTTTCTCCTTTGAAAGGAATCATATTAATTCCGTTGCTAAGAATCTAGGAAATACTTGATTTGCTTTTAATTTCAATTGCTGCAGGGGTCTTGTATGCTCTATTGTTCAAGTTTCTAATTGTTTTCCTGCAGGAGGAGCCCCATATCCATTGCTGCAGCAATTATTTTCATGATAACCCAACTATCAGAGTCAAAGAAAGCCCTGCGAGGTTTGAGCATTTACCGTCTTTCAGCTTTTCCAACAATCATTTCTAGTATAATTTTCATTTCTGCTAGTCCAACCCATGGATGTCCTCATTTTATTCATAGGTCACTAGGTTTTTCCCCTGTTGTTTTGGCAAATGTGATCTAAGCATGAACCTGGCTAGTTAGGAGTGTCATACTTCCATATTTGTGTGATTCATCAGTGGTGTGCCTGCAGATATATCACTCGCTACCACAGTTGCGGAAGGGACTATCAAGAATGCATATAAGGATCTGTACCCTCATGCTGCAAAAATAATACCAGAATGGTATGTGAAGGAAAGGGATCTCAAGAACCTCTGCAGTCCTAAAGCCTAAAAGAAACAAAATAATAACGAGGCTTGCATTGGAACAAAGCTGTCATCAGGTCTGGTGGCGAGGGGAGACACAGAAACGACATAGTATTACTACAGTTTCTTTTTATCCTTTCTTGAAAGCAGATAGTCATTGACGATCAATTTTGGGATTTGCTTGAACTATTTAATTTAATGGTTTCAATGCCCACTTTGACAGAAAAGCTTATTGTATTAAGGTAATCTATTTAATTTTTCTGAGAGTTTTCAAATACTCTCTTGAATGTAAGTGCTAATATCACCTTTCAGTAAAAATGTTGATATTGCCATCTGAAAAGTATGCTCATGTTATCTACACATTGTTCGTTTCTGAGCCAAACACCTATCCTTAACCTTCATCCTCCAACTTCCCGCAATCTCCATGGTTATTCCTTTTTTCTGCAGTTGTTAGGCGTGACTTTTCTCTGGCAAGATGAAAAAGCATATATGGTAGAGAAGGAAAGAGAGACCATATATATATATATATATATTTTTTTTTTTCTTTGGGGTGTTTTGGGGGGTGGGTGGGGATTGGGTGGGGATTGAAAATTGTAGTTGGGGTTAACTGGGTTCGGGTGGAAGGTTGGTTGATCTTTGATTAGTTTCTGAATACACTGGTCGATAGTTTAGAGAGAATGTGAAAGAGAATCTTAATTGGGTTGAATTATTAGAAATTTATTAAGAGTAGCATGTAGTTTCGATCTAACACTTTGTGATGTCATATGACTATGTGGTGTGCATATTTTTTATCTTATTTCTAATGGCATGTTCAATGAGATCAAATTGTCACAGACAAATCAAGTTAGTTAATTTTATTAATTTTTTCTTCGGCTCTTCCGATCTAACTGCGGCTCTATAGAGATGTGTAAGTCTTCAATTAGACGGATGCACGGTGTCATGAAAGTATTCAATTAGTAGATGGTGACACAATTTTTCTAAAGAAAACAATGCGCGTGCGGTTGTAGAAGTCAAGGAACTATTTGTGGTCATAAAAATCAGTTGATTTTAGAAATGCGGGTTCTTGGTGTTTATTAAGGGAAATTGGGCGGCGGCGGAGTATCATGTGGTGGTGCTACCACATGCAGATTTAGAGAATTTTAGACTGTAATAAGTGGCTTCAGTTAATTAAACATGAATAGCGGATAGCAAACCTTTTGAGGTGGCGGCTTCTCATTGATCCGGTTATAAAGAGGTTACTTCTTTCTTTAAGGAGAGACAACTGTCATGTGTCTACATGTGATTGAGGTTAAGGGATTGAGCACATTTAGACATTTTCATCTATTTGATCCATCTTTTGAAGCAAATCTTTACTGGAAGTATTCAATGGAGTTTCGTTTACAGTATGCATCAATAAACTGTGATACATTCATTCTATGTTATGAAACCAAATTGTCGTGTTCTATCTAGCGATATGAGCAATGAATGACTCCAAGTCAATCATGGACACCCCTTCTGGCTCATTTGACATCCTAACAGCGGCAGCTACTTCTTCTGCCTTCTTTCTCATCTCATTTCCCTCGTCCGACTCCATCACTCTTTTCACAACGTTCTCTATCGACGATGCCTTCACTAGTTCCTTCTGTTGTGTCCATTCTCGTATAAGAATCCCAACTTTCAGTACCTCTGTTACAAAGATAGCATTTCTCGGCTGGTCGGAGTGTATTGGCCAGGCTACCATTGGCACTCCCATTGTGATACTCTCTATGCAGGAATTCCAGCCGCAATGACTCATAAATCCACCGATAGCTTGATGAGCCAGAATCTGGGGCTGTGGTGCCCAATCTCTCACAATCATCCCAGCCTCTTTGTGTTCTCTCCTCGAACCCTTGGGGCAATTCAGCCCGACGAACATCTACATCGAACACGTCGCCTTTATCTGCATCTCTCAACACCCAAAGGAACCTCTGTTTGCTCTGTTCCAAACCTACTGCTAGTTCTTTGATCTGTTCATCTGATATTGATACCGTCGTCCCAAAAGACACGTAGATAACAGAGTGCGGAGCTTGTCGATCGAGCCACTGTAAACATTCATGTCGTTTGTTGGAGAGTAATCTCCTTGGAAATATTGGCCCAACTGCCCATGCCTTGCGGCTTCCGACAATCTCTTCGCTTGCTAATAGATCAACATAACTTCCTTCAATAACTCTACTGGTATTGTAAAGATCTCCAGCTCTTAGATCCAAATACTTAGACTGTGAAAGTACAAGTTCTGTTATTTCCTCTGTTGAACAATGTGCTCTTCCGATCTGTTCTTTTCGTAGCTCTATCGGTAACGATTTACCTTTCATTTCGCATATGTACGATGCCAGCGTGAACGTTGATGTACATCTGAACGCATAGGATTCAGCATTTGAAATTCTAACAACATCTTGAACTACAAAGGCCATAAGAGGGTCATGAACGATGATAATTCTCCTTACCGTCGATGACATGTCTTGTAAATAGTCTGCCACCAGTTGGCGAAGATTCATTGAGGCATCCCACGACGGTTGCAGATGTGCAAGGAAATTATTCGTTGAGTCGGGATTTGGTGGAGGAGAGGCAAAGGGTGGCGTAGGAAGGTCGTGGAACCGCACTTTAGCCAAGAGTAGAGGGTTTAGCCCGTTGGCACGGAGTTTGGCTTGGCGATTGTGGGTCGATGAACCAACGTAGTGAACTGGAATCCCATATGAGGATATTAAGCAGGAGAGTTGTAGCAACTGATTGAGGTGGCCTTGGGCAGGAAAAGGAACCATAACTATAGCAATTTGTGCTTTTTCTTCCATGATTGGAAGCTTATCAGAGCTTAGATGGTTCTCTATGGGAACTTGGCGATTACTTTAATGGTAAGTCCAGTCCAGGGTAAAAGGTCTGCCTTTTTTTCCTCAAAGTTTCTTTTGCCAATTATTAGGCCATTATTGTAAAGATAATCTAGATAATTTGTCTTGCATTATTCTTTTGGCCATTACAGCAACTTGGCCACCGTTCACACTTTGTCCTCCTTTTATTTATTTATTTTATTATTAATTTTTTTTTTTTTTGGTGTTGTGTTTGGAGCCCTTTTTTATTTTGTTTTAAAGTCTCCGTCTGTTGGCATTTGTTTAAAATTAGTTACCCCTTTCAAACTGGTTATTGGGTT
>CAVNYN010229565.1:0-21193 GCA_963692815.1 Nyctanthes arbor-tristis
TAATTATAACAGGAATATCAGTCCTCTTTGGCTTCATCTTCGCATTCTCAATAAGGGCATTTAACTTCCAGAAAAGATAGGTGATTATGCAAAGATGGCATAGGCCATCATCCATGTAACAACTACAAAAATAGATTAGAAAAGAAAAGTATTGCCTTCTGTAACATTTCTTTTTATTTTTTCATTTTTCCCTTTCTTTAGCTGTGGGAAAGATTAAGTTATATATCCAAAATTATAAATACTATATGTAATGTAGACATAGTGTAGATATTAGCATACCTTGCATTCAGTGAAACGGTGATTTCACATTACCCAGAGCAAAACTAGAAGAAATTCATATACTAATTCAATTTTTATAAGAATAGAGACTCTTTAATATTTTAGTTATCCATTATCCAGATGTATACCGTTTAAAGAATAAAATGTAATAAAAAGTCTTATAAAAATTGAAACTTAACCAAATGAAAATTCTTCTGTATGTTTTTTAAAATGTTATCTGGTTTGCTAATTTTTTCAAGTGTGATCATGAAAGATTAAAATTGTATTTAATTTAAAATTTTTAATAGCAGCCCATTTAAAATTTGACGTTGGGCTCCCGAAATCTTAGGCGGACCATGTCCTCCCGCAAAACCCTTTTTCAATGTTGACCTTTGCTAATTAGTCAATTGACTTTGACTCGAAAATAGGTTTGTAACGTCTTCATTAAGTCAAACTTTATTTATCGCTTTCATTTTCTACTTCACAATGATTTTTGTTATAGCATCGCGAGTTTGTAAGAGTTGTTAGAATAGTATTTGGTTTTAGCAAATCGGCTATTTACGACCTTATCTATTTAGTTTATACAATAATACTCGTATAGTTGATTTCACTTTGTAGGTTTATTTTTGTCTCCTACCCTTTGTTCAATTTTTTACCTCTTTGTTCTTTCCGTTAGTTCTTTCTTTTGATTGTATACATACGTAAAACAATGTCAGTATTTAGTAGCAGAGCTAGACTTTTATAACAATGCAGGTGATACCATTATGTTATAGCATGTCAATAAAATTTTTCATGACCAGTGGTAATTCGATAACCAGAGTTTGCAACCTTCCCCCTTCCCCCCTTCATATTCTTGATGAATCTCCATTTTTTTTTTCGGCGGCAATTCTAGATTAGTGAAGAGAATTGTCATGAGATGAGAGAAGGCAGAAACACGTTTCTACTAATTCCAGTAAAACCCGTTTTTATTATTGCCGTTCCGATAAATAAGCAAAGACCTGTGAGAGAAGGGATGGAAAGATTGATCCCTCTTGTCTCTCTACACGCTCCTCATCACAATTCTTTAAATTCGTGATTCTCACTTACTTCTATTTTCTCATAAGACGTCTAGTGGAGTACACCACCAAGCGATCTCTTCTTGTATTGTGATGGGATAAATCCACGTATGGGCTGTCCAATCACAACACACCACAGACAAGGCAAGATTCTCACCCCCTTCCACTCTCATTTCAAATTCTGATCCTCAGTTATTCCTCTATTCTTCTCATTTCTCTCTCCTCAACTCTCACCCACTTCTATGATTACCCATCTGTAATTTTTTATTGAACTTGTTGGTTAGTTCCATTACAGCTGAATTGTAATGGGTCCCTCTGTCGGCTGTTTCGATTGGAGTTAGCTTTTGTAATTGTTCGCATAAGTGAGAAACGTCGGAGGTGAATAATAGACGAACAAATCAAATTGCACAGTGACAACCTTAGACCACTGAGCCTGAGGTAATTACGAAGAACAAAGATTTTCATACAAATGGTCTACAGAATAAAGAGTGTGATAACAAGTTAAAAGATGAGATTTATCCTCTTCTATTTGGCAACGGGTATGAATCATGGAGAATTTTCTATAGAAACATATCACGCTCCAATTATGGAACCTGATCTCTAGTCACAGCACACCACCACATCTGACAAAGGTGAGGTGGCTCGTTGTGATTGGAGACTAAGCTCTGTAATCTGAGCCCGATTTATTTTTACAGAAGAACCGTGAATCATAGCGCTTGGCCGCCTACCAGACAACAAAGGACAATATTAGATCTAGTTATGTTATTATCCATATCTACAAGCCATCTCCTAAGACAAAAAAACAAAGAAAAGGTCTCCTGCAAACACTTTTTTTACAAGCATGCCTACAAAATGTGTTGGCAAGATTAGCATAGTTGATTTTTAAATGATGTGTGAAAAAACAAATTTCTACCACGTGTTTGCATGAAATACCTTTTGTAACAATTGTATACCTTTAGTGGAACTATAAAACAAATGAGCTAGCTTGGAAATTAACCATTTTCCCACAATTTTTCCTTCAAATAATTATCACTATATTTCACCAATAATTTTTTCAGTAAAGTTTCTAAGATTACCAACAAAAATTTCTCCTCAACTCTAATAATAATAAGCCATTCTACGTCTACTGTCCCTCGTAAAAATTACTAAGATAAGTGGACTGAAACCAACTTACGGCGAGCTACGAGACTCTTCGAATCACTGCGGCGAGAACATTTCCGGTCTGTGTCTTGTTTCCGGTCCCAACTTCTTAATCTGAATAAATTTTTAGAAAGTTTATTCAAATGATAAACTATTCTAATATTCAATCCAAGCTATTATATCCAACTGATAAATCAGCTACCGCACAACTGGCTCTAGAATATTTAGAAAAACATTAACCGCAAGGAAACACCAGTTGCCCTTTGACTATACCCTCCATTCTTGCGGTTACTGTTTCTCTAAATATTCTAGAGCCAGTTGTGCTGTAACTGATTTATCAGTTGGATATAACAGCACGGGATGGTTCTTTGAATATTAGAATAGTTCATCATTTGAATAAACTTCGTAAAATTTATTCAGATTAAGAAGTTGGGACCGGAAACAAGACACAGACCGGAAATGTTCTCGCCGCAATGATTCGAGGAGTCCCGGTAGCTCGCCGTAAGTTGGCTCCAGTCCACTTATCTTACTAACTTTTACAACTGGCAAATTCCAACCCTCCACCAAATATATATATATATATATATATATTTTTTTTTTTACCTTTCTCCCTGGTTATAGTCTACCTTGTTAATACAAATCTAAAGATTCTATAAACCATTTGAAGTCACAAGATAACATCCTCCTAAAATATTAAAGAGTCTGATTGCTACAAGTCATATCTTTCATACTCTTCTGGTATCCAGCTGGTATCGATCATAGAATCTGCTACACAGATAAAGGAAAAAAAGACAATATGAAATCGGGTGGTGTTATCCATATGTACAAGCTAAGTCCCAAGCAAACAAAAAATTGGGAATTAACCTTTTTCCCCCAAAAAGTCCCCTTAAAACTTATTTTCAACCTACACCACCTTCAGAGAATATTACTTTTCGCATAATCTAATAATTTATCCCTATATTTCAAAATCACTTTTTTCAGTAAAATCATTTTTCACAAGCAAAAATTTCTCCATAACCCTAATAACAACTCGTTCTACTTCTACCGTCTCTCATAACAGAGATATTTGAGAACTCCAGTCAACTTAATGGATAACCATTTAATTGGTATAAAATCGAGTAATATCGATTGGGACAGCAAACCCAAGATTAGCAGTGAGAAGAAAACTCAAACAGTAATTGCTATTGAATAATGCTATGTAGCTTCAGTGGTGCTTGGCACCAGTCTATGTGGCAACTAATGTGGCATTGAATGATAAGTGAAATTAAATGCATAAATAAATGACCCATTTGATTTGACTTATCATTCAATGCCACATTGATATTGTGTCAAACACCAATAGTGTTAAATAGCATTACTCATTGCTATTATATAGCTGCTCCACCCATGGCAGTCATAATCATTAGCTATTATATAGCTGTGTAGACAAAAAAGAACCTTCTGTGATCATAATTTCTAGAACGTTCTCTAGACCGTGAGTGAGACATAGGATGACTTACCGAATCATCACGGCCTCTGTAGATTTCCTGTCCCGGTCCGGCCCTCTCGCTTTTCCTGAACTAAATAAATTTTACAAAGTTATAAATTTCATCCAATAACCAAAAAGATATAAGGAGAAAAAAATCATTAAAATAAAATCTGAAAAACTAAAATCAACCTCTTTTCTCCACAGGCTTTCTGTTCCTTTTCTCTCTCCTGAAATTCATCACAAAGAAATTGCCATGTAACAAAATACACTTCGGAATTATACTACTAATGACACTTCTGTAATTCCCCTAGTTATGACTTATAACCATTATTTATATATATATAATAATACTCAATAATAATGGTGAACTTCGAAAGCTATTTAGTGTGTTTGCAGTCACATAAAAATGCATTAAAACGTATTTTTGTGTAAAGTAAGCGAGAGAATGAGTGGAGTTGTATGATGAAGATTTGTGTTCCATCATATTGTGGATGTGATTGGTTTGACCAAATTCAAATTTGAAAAAGTTGGAGAAAGATGAAAACAGGGGCTTATTAAATTTGTTTTTCCGGCAACCTTCTTAATTAGTGTGAAAATCATACCGGCCCAGATAAATGAATGAATGAATGTGTGTGTGTGTGAGAGAAAGAGAAAGAGAGAGAGAGTGTGTGTGTGTGTGCGCGTGCGCATGGGAGATAGAGGGGAAGGGGGGGAGAGAGAGAGATTTTCCGTATCCCGCTATCTTCTTATTAGGGACCATAAGCAGCAGCAAATAAAAGTAATAAATGCAAATCACAAGCAGCAAATATAAGTAATAAGGAATCACATGCATAAGAGCTTCTCTGTTGGAACAATGTGAGGTGTGGCTGTAGTGGAGGTAGTAAGTAGATTAGTTTAATTGGGGGGAAAAAAAGAAGCGAAAAAAGTCCGGAAAAAGAACCCCGGAGGGGGGGGGGGCTATACATAAATTCAAAATCAGTGACAAAATAGTAGTAAAGGATATGTGGTTCTCGAAGGGCATGGCAAAAGAGAAGTGAAGAACAAGTGAGGTGGGGAAAGACATGAGAATGACATACTTACGAGGTGTTGGTCCCTCATCATTAATGTTTTTAAGAAAACCCAATTGATGCTTGCCTTGAGGCATACTCATTGTAAGGAAAACAAACAATTCCTCAAGCCACTGGTAGTAAAGACAGTTCTTAGAAGTGTATGCTTCAGCAGAATGAGTGGGTCCTACATAACCACTTCAAGCTTCTTGAGGTTGTGGACTCCTTAATTTCTTATACTGATCCATGTTAGGCTTCTTTTGATATTTCAAAATTAAAACTAGTAATTAATTTCAAAATTAATTTCAGAATGATTGGTCATAGCAATTTTATGATCCGCAATTCCACAAATAGGACACACAAGCAGTAACTAGTAACCATTAATTTTAACCCGCCAATCTAGGGTAATTTCACTTCTATTTTGAAACAAAGAAACCTAACATGACTTGCTCAATTCTCTTCGCAAGACATTGATTAAAATTATGATTAACCTATTTTAAGAATAGCACATTACTCAACTAAAACATTAATCTCTTAGACCCACTCGAGAAATGATACACTAACCCAATGAGTAACTTCATTTGTCACTTTATCGTCTTTTCCCCGTCTGTATATTGAAATTGTTTCCTATGAATTCTGAGGGTTGCTTAGAATTTGATATTCGTATATTTTGCATCTTGATAATATTTTTTCCACATTTAAGTTTTAAGGTGAGGCTTACAGAGAAACACATTCAGTGGTTTTACATTTCTCAATTTATGACTTTGCTTGTTTGATTCAAATTAAGGATTTAAATTATAATGAGGAAATTATAACGAGAAAAGAATGTGTGGTAGAGATTTAATTGGTATTTGAAATGTGTGGTTATAATTGACGAGGTGCCAAATCAGTGGTAGAAGAAACTATAATGTTTGTATATAATGAGAATCAAACAATCAATTTTAACCACGTATTTGACCGGACACTGCTATATTTTACTTTCAAGCTTATAAGCTTTTTCTTTTAAAGATGTGGTGTTCAAATTCAGAAGAGGCAAAGGTAACTAAAGGCTTATGGGATATGTTCTCTCACATTTTTCCTAGCTATTTGGCTAAGTGTTAACAAGGATAGTGCCTATTTTCAGCATTTTGGATTATGTACATTGCACCTCTATCTAAAAAGTGCAAAATAAATGAAAGGGAAAGAGAAGTAAAACAGCAGCTTCATGCTTTTGAGGTATAGCCTTCCTGAGAACTGATTTTGGGGGGTCAAAGCTTCCTTGAACAAACTCACCATAATTCTCTTTCATTACATATGAGATTGTATAAAAAAATACTTGATCAAATGACCGTGAACATGAAACTTGAAAAATTCTGGAGAATTTTAACTGGAAAAATTAAAATTTTCTTACAGGATATAAAAATACTAGAGAACATCAAAACAAAAAGTTATAAAGAAGTCAGCGCATCTTAGCAAGCCATTGAGTATGTAGTCATGCAGCTTACCTTAAAACTAAGTGTTACATTATAAACAAGGTTCACTTTTGGTGTCTTTTTTTTTTTTTTAACAGACATGCCCATAACAGAATCTTTTATTTCTTTATGGGGGAGAGGCTGCTTTGAGAGGGGTGGGAAAAGTTAAGTACGTGCACGAATATCATGTTATCCGGCCATACCTAGAGCTCAGCCAACTTCTCACGAATTTGCTTATAGCCTAAGTGACGTTCTCTACTCAAACGATCTGTGACACTGATAGTCAAATAAAGGTCAACATAGCACGATAAAAAAAATGAAACTACGCATATGAACAACAAAATGGTAATATATCCGCCTCCCAGAAATTTTTTTCATCCAAGCTAGCATGATCAACAAGCATATAAAACAGAAAAATAAGACACATTCTTTAGCTGCAAAAGTTTATCCCTGTACAACTGGGCCCAAAAGCCTACTGGTAATAAGGAGGTATAATCGCCAGGTCAAAAACTGAAGTACACAGAAGTCCCAAACTATTAAAACTAGATTTTTCTCATGCTAAATTGCTGCAAAGCATTGTTTCTAGCTTGGAAACAATATAATATATTACCTGGCAGGAACAAAGACTTCTCCGCAAATATCACATACCCGATAATTCTCATTGTTCTGTAAGATGAGTAAAGTTATTGCATTAGTACCCAGCAATCAGCATTATATGCATCGTAAACAATTATTTCATGTTTAAACTGCATTGGATGCGGTAATAGTAAAATATATATATAAGTGCTTGACGTCTTTCTTCCACGTGACATTACATATGCAAACTCTATATAGACCACCGATAAGAAGCCCAGCGTGGTACCACAAAAAGAAGCCCGTTTAGGGAGGGTTGGGGGAATTCTAGGAAGTAGTTGCAGTGTTCTGAACCCAAGTGGCAGTATATGATCTCAAGAGCCTGAACTAATTGGCTTATATGGCTATTGTTGTCTCCTCCTTGCACTCACAATATAATATAGGCTCACTTTTCGTCACCGCCGTATAAGGCAAATTATTGGCTTTACACATTTTGCCCAATAAACAACTGAGAAAACAAAGTGCTGGATCAAAATCAATCAAGCAATAAGAAATCAGACTTACAACGATCACATCAGTAGCAGCATATATTGAATTATCTTGTACAAGTGTTTCGAGTTTCGGCAACTGATAACAAAAAGGGAAATCAAATGTTAAGCATTAAGTAAACTACACCTGTGGATAGGAGAAGAGCAAATGGTGGCAAACACATGCCATAGAGCAAAAGCAGAGATACTTAGATGCAAGAAACAAGCAACATTTCAATAAAATAAACTTTAACCTCCTCGAGAAATTTCGCCTTTTCTCGTGCCTCCATTGCTTATTTTTTATTTCCTTGTTTGTCTGAAGCACGAAAAGAAAAAACTTCCAAAAATTTTGATATTATACATCTGCTGAATGTTAGGGGAATCCATGAAGTTTTTGGTGGTATGTGTTTATCATATATAGTTGGTAGGAAGAGAGCTAAGAATGAAATGTGTTCAACGAGTTTTTAGGTAGTTAAGAAGTAATAGGCTGTAAACATCTATATCAAAATCACAAGCTTGTGATGCATGTTCCGTTTAGTAGTTATAATTGATGTCAATGATAATTCTGTGTGAACGCACTTGTGTCAACCACAATGGTTCACTCTCGTTAATCTATTTGGCCCATCAAATCAATGCAACCAACACTGAAATGCAATTATAACTCAATTATAATTGAATAGATTGCTTGATCAACATACGCCCAATTTTCTGTCACTTGAAATACAAGTAATAAATTTTTCGATGTAGATTTCAATACAGCATGTCCATTCTATGGAGCTGTAATGTAAAATTTATTAGGAAAATGTTAAGTGAATGCAGCTGATGTTTGGCCATTTGGGGAACTATGTATCCTCTTGTTAGAAAAACAAGTTGAACGAAACGGGCATCCTCCTGACACAATTTCCAAGTCAAGCGTAAATGCCTGTACTTTCACGATTTTCCCTTCCCATAAATGAACATCTATGACAAGTATAATTCTGGAGAGGTAGATTGGTGCTTACGAGAGGACGACGGCATGCAAGTGCATATGCTGCAGTTGGTGGCCGCATGCAAGTGCATATCCAAGTTCCAACGGTTGGATTTTCACTTTGATTTTGGTAAACATCTCTACTAGATGGCCCCTAAGGCAACAGTCTGGTTGTTTTCTTGTTTATTGCCACGTCAACTCATGGTTTATATTTATTTTAGACATAGTTCCTATGTAGTGTCACTGACTAATGCAATATATATGTCTGTAGGCGTAGAAGAAGGGTGCTCGCTGAGAAGCGTGGGACTGATGCTTCAAGCAAGTCTTGTGAAATTGAATTCACAAGGGAGATTCTATATATTGACCCAAAAAACAAGCAAGCCTGGTTCTATAGACAGGTAATTGGAACATGTTTTCAATATTCTGGAGTTTCTCGTTTTATGTTTAATTAGTGGATTTGTATTACGTCTCTTTATGCAGTTGTCACTTGAGCCGTCTGTACCAGGAGAAGATGAACTTGCATTTTGTGAGGAACTCCTTGAAGATGACGGCTATAACGAATTTGCTTGGTATCAGGCACTTTTGGTACATTTGCTGTCTTTTTGGCAGATTTTGCTTAACTACCAATTCAATAACAACTGATGTAGTATGTACTTGATGGGGATATGAATACATCTTTTTGTGCGAAAGTTAAGATTGACCATTCTAGCTTTGAATTACCTTTGAGCCATCCAGCAGAAAAATGAACCACCTTGACAAGCAACAATAAAACCTTGTTGCGAGTAAATCTGGGTCAGCTACATTTTTTTTTTTTTTTGGCTGCCCTATTGTTTCCATTGAAGGTCTATGATTTATCTAAGCAGGCAAAAACAAAGAATTCTGGATGGATAAGTTTGTGGATTTTAATTCTGAGTCACCAGTAAGCAGAAACACATCAATCTAACCAGAAATTTATAAGCAAAGGTACTGAGCACATCATAGGTTTTTGTTAGACACTATATGGCAAATGTAACTTCTAAAACCTAGAGTGTATTTTCTGAATGATGGAGTGTGCCGGTAGCTAAGTTCTAAGAGAACTTCCAAAGCTTTTCAATTTAAAGGGTTTGGCTGTGCTTCTTCTGTTCTTTTATTCTCTTCTTCAGCTCTATAGTTCTCAAATCTTGACCTACCTTAGTCCTTTTTAAATCAGAAATCAACCGAACTGAACCAAGATTTAGCAAAGTTGATTAATTGTCCCTCTTTTTTTATCCTATTGCTGCATCCTTTTAGCAATTTTTCCTGTTTCCTCCTATTACCATTATCTGTCTAAGACTTTCACTTTCCAATCCTCAAATCCTTATAGTTGCCCTATCCAAACTTCTGATTTTCATTTTCCCTCTCTTTACCTGCATACCGTATAAAAAAAGAAGAGGAAAAATTGAAAACCAGGGCAATTTCTAGAATAAAAGAAGAAAGGGATTTTATATCCAAGACCTGTTATGGGATATGCAAGCTATATAGTAGGAATTTCTCTGCTTTGTGTGTCTTGGACCAAATCGATATGTTATTATGAATAGATCTATCCATTTGTTGGTACAACATTAGCTTCTCTTTGATTATCTGTTGTTGTGTGTAATATGATTCCCTTGCTTTTAATTACTCTTGTTTTATTCCTGAGGTAGTTTGTGGGATAGATTTGCTGAATGGTGAATATGAGTTGAGACATAAGAATGATCAAAATGGAGGTGAAAAGATACGGAGAGGAAGCATATGCTAATATTGTTATTATGATTGAAGCAAAGAATGTGATCTCACAACTTTCTGAATAAGTTGTGATTTCCATCTAACTAGTTTCATTTGGTTTTTGTCCTCTTATTCTCTCAAATACCATATCGATTTTTATCTAGTATTTCTGGTTTGTTAAATTGTCCATGTTCTCCATTTCCAGTTTATGAAAATTGTATGTTCTCGTGCTGTCAATATTCCTCCCCTCATTTTACGATTATAAGAATATATCCGCTTCATTTTTATGTTTTGTTGAGTGTAGAGATTCTTTGTTCTGACAAGACTTAAGGTGGGATCAGGGGATTCAGAAGCAGAGTATGGCATAAAAGCCATTTTCTTGGAACCTGGAAATGAATATCCGCCGATATACCTGAGATCCGTTTACAAGGAAGTGGGGTTTGAGGATATGAAGTTGGATGCCCTTTTTAGCTCTGTCTTTGATACAATAAATCTTTGGAACACAGAGTCGGTGATGTTTCATTATCAGTGAAAGCTGTTCGTAGATGAAATTATTGGTAAAATTATATGGGGATGAATATAGTCGTGAATAGAAGAAAATATGTACATGCTCTTGACACGCTTCTTGATCTAATTTGCTATGGTTACGAGGTAAAAGTCGATGTTAATCGTGAGATCTTTAGCTTCTGTTCGAGCATTAAGCATTCCTATGGATTACTCAACCGAATATATGCCATTTTGCTGTTTGCAAATCCATTGAGAAAACCTTATTGGAAATGGCGCATTGACTAGATTTGGAGTATAAAGCTTCAAATTGACTGATGCATGGAGATGAGAAAATATTATGTTTATGGCTGATATTTAGAAATGCTTTCCAATCACTTTTGAATGTAAATGACATACACGGAGATGCACAAGTATTGAATTTATGGCTCGTATTTTAAAAAGCCGTTTCTATTATAAGATCCAGTATTTCGTTTATTTAATAGGGAGTTTGTCTATGATGTCGCATTTTGCTGATCTGACATTGAGATAACGAATGTTAGTGAACGATGTTTCTTTGACAAATTTTCCGTCAAGTTGGGATGATGGTGGTGTATTATGGGAGTGTCTTATGTATGTATATAATAGATTTCGTTATGGATGTTGCAGGAGGAAACTGTAGACTAATTTCATTTTACCCTCATGTTGATGTGGCAAACTGTAATTTGTTACAAAACCAGTGGATCTTTTTGAATAACAAATGGTGGCTTGCCATATCAGTATAAGGCAATTAAGATAAGCTGCCCCGTGAGAGCAAAATAAATTACATATTTCCTTATAGAATATTGTGTAGTCTATCTTTGTATAGGATATTTATCATATAGGATATTGTATAGTCTTTGTATAGGATATCATCATATCTTTTCCTTTATTGTATAGTCTATCTTTGTATAGGATATTCTTTTTCCTTATATTTTTCATCATATATTGTACTATATATTGAGGAGGAACATCAATGAAAAGAAGTAAGTTCATTTCAATCTTTCATGGTATCAAAGTATCTAAAGACTCTAACGAGCATTTCATAATTTTTTTCCGGTGTTTCCCTTCTTCCGCCCTCCCTTCCCAACCGCGGCACTACCTAAATAAAATTACATTACATATAGCTCCAAACTAAATAAATAAATATATCTGCAACATGCTATAAGGCCACGGTAATAAGATCAAATAATCCAAAACCATCCACCCCAAGACAAATCAATATATCCAAAAATAGACGATCAGATTCATGCTACTTGAGCTAGTAGTGTATTGTTTTATGAATTTTCACAAAATTATTGGTATTAAAAAAACTTCTTGATACCAATCTATCAACTGTCAAGAAGCTTTTCATAAGGTCATGTAGCCACAAGCATAAACTTTATCAACTGCCAAGAAACTTGGACTTTATCAAGATTATTGGTATTTATCACAAAATTATTGGTATTTATCGAGATCACGCCCCATGCGTCATTTCCATTTATCAAGATCCCGCCCCACTAGTCATTTCCATTTATCAAGATCCCGCCCCACTGGCCATTTCCATTTATCAAGATCCCGCCCCACGCGCCATTTCCAATAAAGACTATTCACCCGATTTGCATATTGCAAAATTGAAACAATACCAGTGAGAAATCCAAAGGCTGACTTATCAGCTTCCAAACATATATTATTTGTCACATTAAGCCTCGTGAGTTTCAAAACATAGTAGCTATCAAAGCTCCCATCATATGATTTGGTTGGTAATGAAGACAAATAAGACCTAGGACCATGTCTAGTGCATTTAAGATTATTTCTCTATTCATGATTATGCCCCTTCGTGGATCTTTTGCTACATCAACTATACCCACAAAATAAAACTCAAGAACAACATCCACACGGCCCACACAGCCATCGTCGAAGTCAGATGGTAGGTAAAGACCTTTAAGATAGGTCCAAGGCCAGGCATTCTCTTTTGGGTTCCTCAATGATGTCCCTTACAGCGCAAATTACTTCTGCATTCCTAATGGAGTCTCATATTTCTCGGCCATAGTTTGTCAACACAAAGGATTTCTACAAGTAACACATTGATCCAAATATTGAGGGGGAAATAACATCAGATGGACAATTCAACAAAGTGGAACAACTTTCACGCAGTGATCAAGAATAAGAGGATCAAAAACCAAGAGTGAGACAAATAGTAAATCAGAAATTTTAACTAATTTAGAACATAGTAAGATCTCAGTTTTGCCGAAAAGACAACAATCAAAGCATTTTGCAGCCTTTCGCCTCCATACAAATTTCTTTTCCACCTTTATTTTGATTAGATTTAAGAAGTCTCATTTCTCTATTCATGTTCATCATTCAACAATACACGCTAAGACTACATGCAGTCTCACACACACAGAGCAATTAAAAGAAGGAAACCATACTGCATAATGTAACAAACCATCACAGAGAACTATGGAATACCAATAAACACATAGATCTATTAAGAAATGAATACATTGACTTGGTCCAAACTTTGCTACTAGAGATTCCTATTTTAGCTTGAAAACTCCCTGTTGACCTTTGACGTCTCCATTTTTATATATCATGAGTTGCTACGATAGTTTCAATTATTCCTCTTTTCTACATATAGGGGCCGAAGAGGCAAAACTATCAATGTTGAGGATGGCAGAACTATAAAAGATTTTAGGGATGGAAAGGTGGAATACTTAATTAATAGATAAAACGTGGGTAATGAAATGGCAAGGTAAAAGTTACAAAAAATTACAAAAGATAGAAGCAAAATTAAAACGGAACGTGTTCCTAATGCTGGTCAATAATATCTAAAAACAAGTAAACAATATACACAAACCTTGGTTCTATTTGTTATTATCTTAGTAGAACAAAAACTATATCTATCTCTGGAGAGAGATGAAGATAAAGACAAGAAACGTAGAAAAAGCCCAATCCAACCCTTACCAAAAAGCTTCAAAAGCTCCAGAAATTCCAAGAGCTACTAGAACACTCCACTCAAACAAATTCTAAAGAGAGTCTTGGTTTCAGAATTTATATTATCTAGGTGAAGCACACTCGGAGCTCTGATGTTGTTCAAAATCCCCTATTGTATATTATTTAGTCTAACTGATGTTACTATTGCGGTTTGGTTGTGCCAATAGTGTATACATATATCACTTTGCACGTAGAAGTCTGCTAGTGCTTCATAGGTCAATTCAAAACTTCACATAGAAACGTGCATTCACATCTCATAACATACATGTTAGGGCACTGAATTTGGTAGTCAGCCAACATCAACAAACGTACCTGATTCCAAGCATATTCATTAGTGATGTGAAGTGTAAGGATTTCATAACAAAATTGAAGTTTATCTTCCCATCCTCCAAGTTCATGAAGAAGCCACTACTTAAAGAAAATAGTTTAAAGATCATCTTTTACTAAATGACAGAATAACTAAAGTTGACAAAAATGGTTTTTCCTCCTAAAGCAATGCGAACTCCAGTATACCTCTTTGTAATACCATGCATTCTCATTTTTCGCATCTGTGGATAAAATGTCCTGTGTAAGAACAAGTTCAGCTCGAGTAGGATTAGCTCCAAGGATCTCAAAAACCCCGTCTATAGATCTAAGCAAAATGGTTCTTTTTATCCATGGATAAGATCTTCTCTGTGAATGCAAGTTCCTTTATGTAGTCGAGATCTGTCTTAACAACCCACTATCTATAAGACCAGGCAGCACTGCAGCTCTTTGCATTCATATCCTCTTCTAGAATTTTCTGTATAAAGTCGAGTTTGGCTATTATAAAATCAGTACAACCAGCCGAAGAATCTATACGAAGTCTCTCGTTCATAATAAAGATTTTTCTGTAGATCCATGCACACTTGTTCTCCCCATCGGCATGCAAAATAGCCTTTACAAATCAAGTTGAAGCTTCCCAAATATGTGTTTTCTATGGTACCAGGCATACTCATGCCTTGCGTACACAACAATGATCATGTGTATGAATTCAAGCTCTTGTAGCATAATTCCCTCTCCAAGCATGGTCGCAAGCTCAAACAAGTTTTCCCAAACACTTCGGTTCTCAGGATCCTCAGCTAAAAACTCCTTTGTAAATATAAATTCCTTGATAATGGAATCTTTGAAAAGCTTCTCAACGAGTAATAATCTATGGTCTCTGCACATATGTTTATAGCATATATAAAGTTACTGTGGCAATAAAAAGGAAAACAAGAAGATTACAACTTAGAAACAAACCAAGAAAGTTGATTTCTTTTGCTTCAAAAGAAATAAAATTGAAAATACACGAAGTCCGCAGTTTCTAAATTCCACCAGCCCTTGACTACTTTCTCTTCACCCATTTATTCTTACATTTAGAGATTGTCAGTTAATTTGGAGAACCTTTTCACTAGGTATAATAATGAGTTTGGAGAAAAATAATCTTAAAATTAATACCAAAAAAACTTTAATAATTTACAAGATAAAGCACTTAAACACCTATCCAAAGAGAATTCTACTTGATACATGGAAACGACAAAACCAATAAACTGACTTGAATGCTGGTTAGAAATACATAAATAAGGATGAGAAATTTAGTGCATAAACTGACGTTCTTTCATATTTCGCCAAGCCCTTAAATCTTTGGTACATTCATATAAATAAAATGTTTACTTGAATTAAACTTCGTGAGATAGTTGAGCTCAAACAGGAGAAGTGTAGAGAAGACAAATGAAGAAAAAGAGATAACCTTGATCCTTTGAAGTACTCTTAGATAAATCATGGGGGCAAAATTGGATCATGTAGCACCCATAAACGTCATTATTATCCCATCTAATTTCTCCATATCCCTTTTTCTCCTTTTCAGTCAAATTCCTTGCTATAACAATTCGAGGGGGGAAAATTCTATAATCATCAAATTTAAAAAGCTAAAGAAATTTGGCATCAAAAAATACAGGTTTCTGGAAGTTACACCTCAAAGAAATTAAAAGACTAAAAGAAGGAAAAATGCAACGCTTCTAAAACATACAATTCAATTCATCGAGTATCTGCTCCACAATTGTGGAGACAAGCACAACTACTAGCACTAGGTTTCCGGAAGTTGAGAAAAATCAAACATAATTGATATGGAAATTAGGGTCTAGTTACTGCCTACCTATGCCCAAGAGTTTATCAACCAAAGCCTTCTGTCGAAGCATCGTTAATCGCTCAAGGAGTTTCAATTTTGGCAATAAAACATAATATTATGCTGATTCGTTTACATATACATATATTATATACATATGGATATTTTGGGAATGGAGTTATTATTGTATTGAAGTGTATATCAATAATCTCAGGAGAATGGATCAGAGAATGCACTTACAATCTTGTGAACACGGGGATTCTTGCATTAATTATCTCCCGCCTGATGTATGGCGGGATAATCCCGCCATACACACACATGAATCGAGATAGTCAGAAAAATCAATGGGCAGTCTCAAGTTGGTTGTGTCCACATAAGGCGGTGACGGATGTAGTGGATTGGGTCTTGGAAAAAAACAGTTGTGTCCACGTAAGGCGGTGACTCACACAATGGATGATTTGGGCCTTAAAAGAGTAAAGGACGATGGATGAACTATTAGTTGGAGGGAGGCTAAGATCATGTGGTTATTCGTTCGAAGGGGAGATTGTTAGGAAAAAGTGCGAAGCAATCACGCATCAATTAAACATGGGAAAAGTGATGAGTTTATAACGAATTGGGTATTCCACCTCATAGGTAAACCTTTTAGGATGGAACCCAGCTGCTTTCACTTCTCTCTACTTCCTCTTCGAGGTTATAATACATGTCATCCATGAACTTCAGACTTTATTGGAGAGGAAAAAAGGGAACAGGAGAAGAAAAATTTCAGAAAGATCGGAAGAGCGTCGACCACACTTGGGTTTAGGACCGCTATAAGCAAATTGAAATCTACCAATTTTTATGTTATGAAATATCATTCCAAGTATGAAGTGGTGAAGCCTAATTTCTTTATCGCTTTACAATTAATTTCCCGTAACAATAAGTACAGGATTTCCATTCTTGTCATCTGCTATTTTAGTACTACTCAATTCTCACTAATGCGTATGGTTTCTTCACCCTCCAAGTACACTAACTTTTCTAACTAGGAATGACTTTTCATTAAGAAATGTTTGTGTTCCTAATAGTAACTAGATTTTACGAAAACCAGAAGGATTGATGCTTCCATTCAGCTTTTCTCATGCCATTCTTGATTAATTTATTAAGATAAAAGAGTCAAGAACTCAATGTGAACAACAATTACATATACATAAATGAAGTGAACATGGTAATGACATGATTCTATATTTTCTAGTTTATTTTCTATGCTTTGTAATCAATGCAATTGAAAACAACCATTTTAATTTACCACATACTATGGCCTATGAGAAAATAGAAGATCTTACCTTTAATAAATATTTCCGAGACCTCCCCTGCCAACAAATGCAAGTGCAATTTCTAGACAAAACTTTCCTTTCCTTGTACTGTTAGTAAACGGCCTGGTCTTGTAAAATTCATTAATCCTCAAGCAACTTCCAAATATGTGTAGAAGAGAATGAATATAAACCTAGAACACCAAAAAAGGAATTTAGATCACCCGTCACATCTCTATGTTAAACTTCAAGAGTTTCTTTCAAATTAATTTCCCTATATTTACAGCTAGAATCTACTAACTAAATGAAGTTTATCAACAAAACAAAAAGACCGAGTATTGATCAATCTATAGTACTCACCAAAATGTGTGGATCTCCACCGATTTACATCAACACCAAAAACTTAGAGGCCTAAAATGGGGCCATGCTTAAAGGGAAAAAGAGGAACAGATCCACGAGTCATATTGGGCCATGCTTAAAGGGAAAAAAGGAACAGATCCACGAGTCATTGTCTTCAAATCGCAACCCAATAGAACCCCTCTCCCGAAAAACCCCCTTCCAAAAAAAAAAAAAAAAGAAGAAGAAGTAAAAACTCAATGCTAAATCAGCATAATTGAACTTTTTTCAACTAAGCTGGATATATTAGAGTACTTTTGTATTCCGCAGCTTCAGATTTATAAAAGTCTTCAAATATGCAACGACGCCAACTTAGTTTCTTCATCTATTATTTTAATAATAATTACTTAAAAAAGAAGAAAAAAAAGGCCCACAAATCATGTAATACATACCAGGAAAAATATATTTATTTTCATATGATCAAATCAACAAAGAAAAGGAGAGAGGAGGAGAACCCGACCGGTCCGTGATTTCAAAGGTCTCAGCCTCTGAGGCAAGCTCCAAAAACAGGCCCCCGACTTAGGGACACCTAATTACCTTTTATCACGGAACAAAACATATAAAGTGAAAAACTCATACATCATACATTAAATTTGAGGGAAAAAAAAAAAGAAAAAAGAACATACTCTAGAGGATCAATATATTATCACCAAAATGCATTATAATGTCCCAAAAAGTTACCTAAACACTGGTCCGCATTTTTGGAGGCAAAAACACTAATCAAATGTTCACAATTTAATTTTTCAACCATTTTTTTCCTATAGGCAGCATTGCCAAACCATTTAGTCCTAAGTACCAATATATTTAAGTCCACAAGTTCATATCACTCAGTTCATAACTATAAGTACCAATATATTTAAGTCCATGCGTTCATATCACTTAATTCACAATTCTCAAATTGCAAAAGGATTCAAGCAAATAGATCCCAATTTTGTTCTTAGATCATAAAAAATGAAAAAAAAAAAATTCTAGAGAGTATCCTCTGTTCAATAAGCTGCACTTCTGTGCTTTAATGGTTGGATTGAGGTGGAAAAATAGTTCAAACTCAAAGAATCAAACAAATACCATCGAATGTTCCCAGGTACAGTCCATAAGTTGTCAAAATTTGCCACTATACTTCTCTATCTCTTCCTATCCCATTGGTTCCATTTTGTAGCCTTTGTTAAAAATTCTTTTCAATTTCAAGTTGTTATGCTATTCATCCTCAAAAGCATTTGGTATCATTTCAAGAAAAAGAACGAAAAAATAGTTGAATGCATACCCTTTTGTCTAGGGCTTTATAATAAAAAATTGAAGTAGTTTCTACTTTCAAATACAATAAAAAGCTGCAGTTGTTGAGTATTGAATTAGAACTTCTAAAATTTAGAATTACCTGCTTCAATTTGAAGGACAATAGAGCAAACGCTAGTTTTACTAGTTAGCACAACTATCAAGAACATTGAAGCAACTTTCAACGTTTTAATATTTTTTTGTCGGCGATTCATGAAACATAAGTTTACTTTGAAAGTTAAAATATGATAACCATTCAATTCAAAAAATAGCATTACTTAAGTGTTGTTCCAGTTAGAGAATATTTTTTTTTTTTTTTAAAGTTCAGTTACTAACAGGCATTGCTCACGAAGTTATTGAAGGGTTAACATATTGATGCAGGGCTAGCTGCTGATCAACTCAAGTGGCATACCTAAGTTTCACCTATGTTCTCTCTTATCTCTCTATCCCATCCCCTTTCCCTATTCCCTTTTTTTGCTGAAATTTTTCCCAATACGATAGCAGGAAAAATAAAATTACTGCTTCATGTTTCATACAATTGTCTATTTTATTCTTGGAACTGTCCTCAATCATTCGGCGAGAAATTCTTTTAACCTTAACAAGATTAAAAAAAAAAAAAGTTTTAAGGACAAATATAGATATGATCAACTAAAGAGGGAAAAAGGAATCAACATTCTTCCTAAAATTTTACTGGCAAATGTACTTATCAGAGAACAAAAGTAAGATCCAAATAAAATTTTCCAAAATGAATAAAAAATTAAAAGAATGCCCAAATCAGAAAATCCACAACAAACACACAAAAAATCCATATATTAGAAAACCACAAAAATTCAAATAAAAAAACAAACTGGGATGAAGAAAAACTGACCAGTACAAATGTGCTAGGAATTCTCTTAATTTTAACCCTAATAAAAAAGCCTTTAAGCACAGTTGAACGAGGTCCAAATCTGCAAATAAAAACAGCAATTGTGTGAAATGCTTTTATAATAAAAAAAAAAAGAAATTATAAGAAATAGAGGTGAAACAAAAAAGGAGGTAAATGCAGGTGAGGCAACGCAGATGGCATCTTTCGGATCTCTCAAGCAAGCAATCTTCAATAAAGAAACCAGAAAGCAGTCTCTCTATTTCTTTATTTAGCCACATGATGTTTATTTGTTCTTGAATTGGCCTGATTGGATATTGTTTGCTTCATACGCAGGTGGTATCAAGCTCATATACGAGGAGTGAATGCCTATGATTGCCACAATCAATTTTTGAATCATAATTACGATCAGTTGCAGTTCCTGGTCCAATTTATATACAATATGTATGCTTGTGATTTTCTAAATTCTGGAGTGATTTTTGTTAAACTTGGCTCTACTACAAAGTGAAATAAAAACATAAGCAAAGGTCGTCCCCCTCTCCCCAACAAAACCACAGCTAAATGTTTGAATTTTCACCATGATACCCTACGCAAAAAACCAATCAATTTGTTGATTGGATTGAATATTCTATTTCTCTTCTGCAGCAGAGGGGAGAAAACAGTAGACTTCGGAATATATACTTAGGAATGTGATTGCTTGCATTTAGCTTTTATGGGAAAGAGAAACTTGGGCAATATAAGTCGCCAATTAAAGCTGACCACGACACCCGCAAAGATGGATATCGGTATGCATACTTTGTCACTCTTTCTATCTATATAAATTGTCCATATAATTCCCTCAATATATTTACTGCATCATCTATTTCATGGAAATTCAAAAAACTTAAACACGCTGCAATGCTATGTAACAATTCTTCTGGAGTACAGAACTCATACCTCTTAGCATTTGATGTTGTAAAAATTTCTTGATGCACATTTCACAATAAAAAATCTCTAATGTAGTGGTATGTGGAGAAGGAAGCAAATCAAGTTACTTTTATCTCGTTCATGTAACTGTTCGGCTTTTGTGCTTTTACTTATAGAGCTATTAGGTTTGAGTTCCATCCCTTTTTCATGAGCTATTTAGGTTTGAGTTCCATCCTTTTTTCATGGTTCATTTTGTTACTAAATTCTACTCGTGACAATCATTTGCTAAAACTTACGTTTTTTCCAATTTTTTTTTTTTTGTACTTGGGTAAAAATTTACAAGGACTAAAGAAGATATGAATCATTCTTGGCAGCAAAGGTTTGTTAAATGCTACCACTAGAAGCTCTTCAAAGAGTATCCTTTGTAATGTGACCATTTAGGCATTTGGAATTTACTTTTAATTTCCTAGATTTAGCTTTAGCGATTAAAATTCCTAAGTTTGAAGTTGGCATAGTGCATAATAATGTTTAGGAAACTACGTTTTCCTTATTTCTTTCCTCTTTTTTCTTTTTCTGTCTTTCTTTTTCTTTTAGGGGCGTTTTTGCCTTTTTTTTTGGGTGGGCGGGGGGGGGGGGGGGGGGGG
>CAVNYN010229569.1:0-65553 GCA_963692815.1 Nyctanthes arbor-tristis
TTCCTTATTTTAGTAGGATTTTAGTTTCATTTTCCATATTTCAATTACTTTTCAAGATGTACAAGGATTAAGTAAAATTCACTACTAAAAATTGGACAATTAGCGACGGAAATTTTTTGACGGATGCATATCCGTTGGAAATTTCCCGCGGAACTGTCTGAGTGTTGGACATTTCCAACGACAACAAAGTCCGTTGGAAATTTTCGACGGACATTCCTATCTGTCGGAAATTTTTGACGGCATCCACTAGGCCGTTGGCATTTTTCGACAGGATATGTCGCCGAAAATTGCTGACAACAATGGAATATATCGGAAATTTCCCATGGCCTTATGTTTCCGTTGGAAATTCCTATAGAATTTCCAACCGAAAGTGAACATCGACAGACTTGATGTTCCCGACAGACTTGATGTTCCGTCAGAAATTTCCGATGGAAAGGATCCATTTCTGTCGGAAATCTCATTAAAAATATATTTTAATTTTTCTTTGTAAAATCTTGAAAGTTTTCCTTCTTTACTATACTAAATATTATTAATTAAAACTTTTTCCCATAAGTTTTATTTTTTAATTACGATAATAATTCATCCAATTACTTTATTAATATGTTTTAATATGCACAGTGTTCTATAATAAATATACATTAATTTTTAGACTGTAAAAAAAAAAGAAAAAAATCGACAGTAAACACGAATAATCTCCACAAAGGACACCAATTGGAATGGAATGGAAGTAAACGTCAAATATGGAATCTCAATATGCATAACAACAATTGTAGTTATGGAATTCACAGAGTATTGAATAGTTAGGTGTCGTTCCCCACTATTGTTAGATATATGTGCGGCATGTGCGCACACAAAATCATTTCCTTTTGCTCTATTTGCACATATGACCCGTACACTTGTCTTATGAAAAGGCTGATTCCATGCACTCGAATAATGTTCGGTAATTTATTTGTAAATATATATATATAATATGAAATAAATTTTAATGCTAATGTGGTTTACCCAATGAAAAAATATAAAACAAAAAAACTTTAATCCTTCATTGGTTATTTTTTTATTAATATTTAAAAACAATTGTGGTAAATAAAATTTTTAATTAATTTTTATTAGTTTTAAAAAAATTTACATAAACCACATTCTTGCTAACAGAATCCAATAAATTTTAGTAGATAGACCATCTTTTATTATTTTTAGTTTTAATTAACAATGAATATATAATATAGAAAACCAAAGGCAAAACATCATATTAATGACACACAAATAAATTTAGAGTATAAATAATATATTTACTATAATAAAGTTTAATGAAATAACAAATAAATATATAAGTCCAATGTTTAAAAAAGAAAATTCATCATTTTTAAATTAACAAAATTACTAGAAAATAATTTATATATATTTTGGAGCGACATATTCAAGAGTCGTTCTACAAAACTAGATAAGGAAGCATTACCCTTATTTGGCACGAATCTAACAAAAGCAGCCCAACATTGATTCGTGTCAAATAAGGGTAAAACTCCTTTATAAGGAGTCTTATTTATCTTCTTAAAAAATTTTTAAAAATATATATTAGATAACAAAATCTCAATTGGGCTCAAAACTAATCTCTAATATAAATAAATAACATTATTCTATCTAAAATTGCTTTTAGTTCTTTAGAGTAGAAAGAGTATCCCACATTAAATCCTAAAAAGTTTCACCCACAAGATCTATGATTTAACACATTTTTTAATTTATTCAATAATTTCTTTTCAATAGAAGAGGCAGGAGCGGAAAAAAGAACAAATAAAATATAAAAAAGGGTAATCTTTTTTGCAAGTGGACCAAATTTGATCCTACTTTACCCAAACCGCGTAGGAAATTTATTAAAGTGGGGGCGGTGGCTGGTTGAACAAACTACCTTGGGGCCCCCACAAATCCCACCGACTACGTACAACGCCTCCACTAAAAACGGATAACGTGACACGTTTTGTCAAATACCAACTAACAATAACTGCTATATAAACTGTTGGCCGTTGGATTCAAACTGCCAAATCCAGATGGACCAATCACTTCCTTCCTTGTAGCATTCTGTCGACTGGCTCTCAGCTCGTTATGGTGTTAAGTCGGGAATATTCCTTCTTCAATTCTATCCGAACAGGTGTCTAATAAGACTAATGGCTCCGGGGCAGGGGGGCACGAGTACTTTCACGTCTTCCATTGGAACAATAGCACGTATTGCACTAGTTTGACTACTGTTTTTTCAAATGAAAATCTATTTTATAACCCCCCCCCAATTTGAATAGTACCAAACCAAATTTGGGGTGACAGGAATCCCCTTCTTTTACAAGCATACCACATATATCATATAGTACTATAACGTAGACAGAAATTATAAAAATGGGAGTCAAGACTTGACGAAACTTGACAACTTCTAATTGAAATATTAAAAAAATTTTTTAAAATTATTTTAAAGGGTTAAAAAAAGATTTTTTTGAAAACAGAGGTAGCCGGGGATCGGGGTGGCCACCCTCTAGCTACGCCCCTGATAATACATGTAGTGCTATATCATTTTCTTGGGTGACAGTGTTCACCACCCTATCTTTTTTAAAGACTCAAATTATTTACAACTTTGTCATTCAGTGGCAAACGTTGGGGACTACGGCAGCGGCGGCGGCGGTGGTTTGTTATGGTGGTGGTACTACGGGAGGAGAGACAGATAGGGCATTGGGAGGAAAGAGTGATATTTTTAATTAATATATTAATTAATATAATTTACATCTGATTTGTCAAGAGGAGAGGACCTAATCCTAGTTTTTAAAAGTATAGAGTTAAAAGAGCTGATTTACCTAATTAATCCTTTTCCTTTCTTTTATTTTGTTACAGTCCACTTTTATTAATTTAGTCAAATTACTGTTCAAGCCCAAAGTCTATGTATGGGGATTCGGTCCATAAATAATCCATAAGTCATAGTCGGGGCTTGATATTGTCCTAGGATCTAAATCCAAGCATAGTCCATATAAGTCTAAATGTTCGTCCATAGTCCAAATGTAGGTAAATACAATCCATATAAGTCCTCAGTCCAAGTATCGGGCCGGCGATGTGAAGGATATTTTGGATATGTTATACATTTTAACAATTTTAGTATAATTAATGAACTGGTCTCTAAGAGTTAGTCCGTTGGGAAGGTGTTACCTCATTTCAAAAGTTCAATTGGTACCATACTGCTTAAGTGATCAATTCTTAAGGTTCTAGTTCATTTATATTGCTTTCCAACAGTTAAGTTGCATGTTTTAACCCAGAAAATGGTTCATTGTGTCTAACATCATATTTAATTAACATAAGGTTCAAGTACCATTGTCAAAAGAGCCCACTTAAATAAGAAGTAAGGCTTGGAACCCATACATCAAGGCATATTAAGTTAAGGTTACAAAAGAGCCATTTAGTTAGGTCCTACTACACAGGTTACTAATTCTTCTTAAGCAAAGCTTGAAAAATTAGAGGCTCGAGAGTAGTGAATTGCTTGGAATACATAAACTCCTCGGCGGAAGCATAAAACACACGAACCTCATATCGGGTTCCAACATAGTAGTTCAAACTAAGATACTCCTCATACAACTTCCACACTTCCATCTCTATCACATGCCAAACTTGTATGCCGTCCTCGGAGCCCATCTATCCATTAGCTGAGATTTCAAACACATTACGTTAGATCATCTACGAAGTAGTAAATGATAGGGTAAGTTTAAAACTCAGTGAGTAACAACAAGATTGTGTTTAAACCAATAAGCTCATAATCAAACATGATGCATGGTCAAAACTTATCAAAATTTTATCAAGTATGAGACCCCTTTTCCTTTAGGATCTTCGGTATGTTTGAGAGCTCTCAAGATCACTTTGATCTCCAAAATGCCTGTTAAACTTAAACATAATAGCCATAATAACAAGATGGCTGAATTTCATCAAAATGGTGATGAGAATGCTAAATGACCATAGGCAAGGATCCATTCTTCTTCTCCAATTGATCCTTATTGGAGGACTCTAAACACCCTTAACCCCGTTCTATGGAATAATAAGATAAATTAAGGCAAGGGTATGACTTATACTTATCAAAACTTATGCAAAGAGAATGTACCGTCACTTAAAGGAATCATTTTCATGAACAAAGCATGCTTATTTCACAAGATTATTGTGCAAAATAACAAACAATGCATGCTAAGACTTAATAGGATAAGGACAATCTGTTACTCATAGTGACCCACAATTAAGCCTTCCAAATCTGTTGAAAACAGTGAGCAAAACTGAATTAAGATTCATATGCACAGACACAAAAACGACAGAGGTATCAATTAGTTTACTATCTTGCATGGAAAACCTTTTTAGTACCTTATCAGTATAGCTCTTTTGTGATAATCTAAGAATACTACGAGATCGATCTTGTTGCATCTGATCTTCTAATGCAAAATAAATGTCACGAAGATCTTTTATCGCAAAACTTTTTATAGAAATCTCTTGGTTTTGTGCAGCATGTCTATATCATTAGTGGCAAGTAATATGTCATCAACATATAGAACCAAAAAAATATGCTCTCTCTCATTGAACTTATGATAGATCACAATTATTAATCAGATTTACCTTAAAACCAAATGAGATAATTACTTGATGAAATTTATGGTACCACTGATGAGAAGCCTTCTAGAGTCCATAGATGGATTTCTTTCGTTTGCAGACCATCTTCTTTGAGTCTCTTGACACAAAGATTTCTCGTTGCTCTATATAAATCGTTTCATCAATGTCACCATTGAGAACAATGTCTTTACATCTATCTGATGAAACTCAAAATCAAAATGTACAATGAGAGCCATAATTATCCTGAAAGAGTGTTTCAGAAACTATAGAGAAAGTCTCTTTGAAATCAATGCCTTCTTTTTTAGTAAAGCCTTTAGCTACAAGACTTATATCTTTCTACATTACCTTTCGGATCCCTTTTAGTTTTAAATATCTATTTACAACTGATAGGTTTCGCACTTTCTTGTAATGGGACAAGATCCCAAACTTTACTGTTTTGCATAGACTTATACTGCTCATTCATGGCATCTATCCACTTTTGAGAATTAAAACTCTACATGGCTTGATGAAAGTTGATAGGATCATCTTCCATCATTCCGTTATGTTCTTCATGTTCATGGAGAAATATTATATAATCATCCAAAATAGCACTTCTCCTTTCTCTTGTGAATCTCCTTAGTTTTTGAGGTTGTTGAGTTTGTCCTAATAGAATAGTGATCTCATTCTGAATGGGAGATTGTTCAACATTACCTTGTTGAGGATCCAAACTCACTTCTTGATTATTGACAGGTTTGTGTTGGCACCTAATCTCTTAGTTTGGTCCGCTTTCCCTTAATGTAATAAAAAATCAAGGGAATCCAAAATGCCATCAAACACAAGCCTTTCAATTATTATTTTTGAGATATGACGTAAGCTTATGCCATAATGACGCTGAAATTTCTTTATTTAATTTTAGTACCACGTGATTCAACATACAAGGTTTCATGATAAGATGTAACCGTATCAAGCAAATATAGGTAATCATATGAAGATAATGAACTAGTACCCCCAGTATTTGAATTTAATAAAAGACTAAGTGACTATTTCCCAAAAAAAACAATAATATCCATATTTGTACAATTTACAAATAGAATCAAATTCTGTCTAAATGACGGAGCAACAAAAGTGTATTTCGACTTCAAACGATAACTAGTTCCTAGCAATAACCTAAATGTGCCTATTGCTTCAACCACCACTGATTCGCCATCACCGACATAGATGTATCTTTCACCGTCATTTTGCTTTCGATAGCTCAGGCAACCCTGTATAGAAACACTTATATGAGTCATAGCACCAAAGTCTAACCACCAAGTATTTCTAGGCACTGAGACTAAATTAACCTCATACCAAACTAAAGTAAGAATTTGGAACTTTCTTTGCTCGCCAAGAAGGATATTTGGTACAATCCTCTTTACATGTCTAGACTGTTTGCAAAAGAAACAACCTTTATTATCCTACTATTTTTTTTTCTTTTGCAATGGAACTTTAGTAGCAGCTTTATCCTCATTTGCCCTTTTTTTGCCTTTGCCCTTAGAGATGCCAGCTAAATGAGCCATTTCAATCTTATCTTACTTCGACCTTTCTTCCTCTTGCACACAATGTGAAATGAGCTCATTAAGAGTCCATTTCTCCTGCTGGCAGTTATAACTTACCTTAAATTGACTGAATTGTAGAGGAAGTGATATCAATACCAAATGTACAAGCAAGTCATCAGACAGCTCGAGTTTTAGTGCTTTAAGTTTTGAAACAAGATAAGACATCTCCATGATGTCTCCCTTATGTTTCCTTTGCTCTTATACTTTATTGAAATCAAGTTTTGTAAAAGCATACTTGTAACATCCCGTAAAATTTACAATAAACTTTGCTAAATTATAAGACATATATTCTTTTTGTAATAAGTAGAGGGTGCTAGTTTTGCCAAATTTATAGGACATTTGTCATTTCTATAAATAATGGGTTGTTCTTTTGCCAAGTGTATAATGCACATGTCATTTTTGTAATTAATAAATGAAGGTAGTCTTGCCAAGTGTCAAAACCATGCTTTTTTTATAATTAATTAATTACTAATATAGCCACGAGCTCTTCCGATCTCTTGTTAGATTTGTTATTAGTGATTTTCAATGGCTAATTAAATACAATTAATTCCTAAACTCTATAAAAGACCAATTGATTCAAAGCTCCCTCCACCCACACCTCTACCCGTGCCTCCACGTCCCCTTTCCCCTACAAATATATATTGTTCCCTATTTATAAAGATCTAGTATTTAATTGGAAAAAACAAATGAGTAGATTATTAATAAGAAAGACTATGGAGAGGGGAAGATCAAATTAAAAAAGGTGAGTAACATGTGCCTTGGCTCTCCTTCCTCGAAACTCGTGCCTTCCTCAATTCTCTTTGGTATTCGATTGTGCGTAATTGCTTCCTATGCTCCTATTGTATTGATTTGACATTTGATATCTAAGTGTGCACACTTGTTATTGGATAAACCTTTGTTATTGCTCTTGGGTCTCGCTAGTGGCACTATCTACTAGTGTTTGAATTGTATTTGTATTGTTTTGTCCTACACGACGCTCTTCCGATCTTGGCCATTTGTACATTTGTATCGTATGGCTTCCGGGTAAAGGCTAAACTAGTGATGTGCCTGAGGTTTGTATCTTTGTCATTTGTTGATCTTCTTTGCATTGTTTTGTGCGGGTCAATGCATGTTGTTATTCACTGAGTACTCTGTACTCACCTCCTCTCTTCTACAATCCTATAGGTATTGAATTTAGAGCTATGTGGGCGGATAGTCCCAAAGGTGGAGAAGATACATGTATGTGATCGAGATTTCGGCGCGTGGCCAAGGTTTCGTTGTGGGTAGCCCACAGGACATTTAATAATTAGAGTGCGCAGCGAAAGCGCAATAGTACCTTTGAATTGTATTTGTAAAGTCCGGCCCTCGATTTTGAATCGAGATATATATTTAAATGCTTCTGCTATTGTTAAAATTGGGCGCGTGACAATAATTATTTCGGCCCTATCAATTTTCGCAAAATGCTTCTCAATTTCAGCAAGGAAATCCTTAGCGTTAGTCATCTCTTCAATTATTGCACCCCTAAAAGCTTTCGGAATAAAGCGCTTAATGACCATAAGACTCATGCGATTTGAACAATCCCATTTTTCAAACTTCTTCCTATCATTAGGTGAACTTGCATCCATCAGGGAGCAGGTTCCTCATCCTAAGCGTAAGGTCTAGATCCATGTAGCCAAGAACAATCAATATGTTCTTCCTATCATTAGGTGAACTTGCATCCATCAGAGGAGCAGGTTCCTCATCCTAAGCGTAAGGTCTAGATCCATGTAGCCAAGAACAATCAATATGTTCTCTTTCCAATCTTTGAAGTTTGTATCATTTAGCATTGGGATTGAACTTAAGTTGGCAGATATTGTATTGATAGACATATAAATTTTAAAAAGAACAAAAATAACCAAATAAACTTTTATGCTAAAGTAAATATCCATAATTAGCATAATCAATAAAGTTCAAATAATGGTCAAACCCATCGAAGATAATGAGTACAACATTAATATCAAGTCTTTAGAGAGTAATATTAACTGTACAATGGTATTCTTATTGCAGTTATCAAATATTGACAATAAGTCCTATCAAATAATAAGCCCCTTTTTGGATTGACTCATTATCCACATGGAAACAAAATAACTGTCACACATTTACCACTAAAAATGATGTAACACCATATGGCAAACCATATGGTGCTAGATGGGGACTACATTTACCACCACAAGTTTGCATGAAATTCAGCAAAATACTAGCTTTTCTTTGGGCCGACTTATACCCGCATGAATAGACATACACATAAACATCTAATATCTTCAATAAACTAATATTCACAAGAGAGGTCACTTTGGTGACTTGTTACGTCAACTAGTCTTATCTACAAATATTAGACAACCATATATTTAAATTAAGTTGATTTTCTTAACTAATTCCAAACTTCATAGGAATTTAAACCGAAGCAATTCCTAGCTCTATAGGAATTTAAACCAAAGGGATAAATTTGAATCCATTGCATAAATTAATACAATGCATGATTATAATTGATTTTTCTTAAAAATTGAAATAGTTTTAGCCCATCTCTTTTAAAAGTTTCAGTTTTAGTCTCATGCTAAATTTTCAAGGGCTTACCATTTAGCTTTTAAGTTTTAATTATTATCTTCTTAGCAAAATTCTAACTCTAGAAATTTTTTCTGTAATGATTAGACTGGCGCGATTGTTGATCGAAAGCTAAATACACAAGAGCTCAAACCTGAAAAGACATCTTTGAGGTAGACTCATTATTTTAAAAAGTTTTTAATTATTTAAATTTGCACATTAGTTAAATGATTCTTATATGCAATTCATGTGATGAAAAATTGCATGTATAACGTGATTTAGTATTTATGTCTATGGCTTATATCATACCTTAGCAATGAATAGTGGTTTTTGCGTAGTATTTATGTGGCTTATTGCCTAGAATTATGTTTGGTTATTCGCTTAGAAATTATGTGGGTTATGCCTTAACGACCTTTTTTGTCTGACATTAAATTTCGTGATTACATGTTTTATTTTTATGATATGAATTGCTAGATGTGCGCTTGAGTCTATTGACCTTTATTTTAAACAACTTTTTAGATTTTGAAGCTAACAACTGTACATTTTGCGGTGGTTATTAAATGATTATTATTTAATTCTGTAGTTATTTGAAATAATGTCAACACATTATTAATTATTTTATTAATAAAGTTTCCAAAATTGGAATTCTTATTGATATTTTCCGCATTGTTTTATTTAAAAAGTAGTTTAGATGTAGTTACCACTTTGGGTAATTTTAGAACTTGGGAATTTCATTGACCCGATATTCGAGTAAAAGATACGGTACTTGATTTCAATGAATTCTATTTCAAATTCTTGTGAACTTTCGGATTTGTTTATTTGGTTTATTAACTGTTCATCACGCCAATATTAAGTTGGAACCTCGGTTGATATGGTGGATGGTTATACTAAATTTTCTAAGATAAACTTGGGATGAGAAAATAACTTTTAGGCGGAAATCATACAGTTTGAAGATTCTAGGACCAACTTTAATCGAATAATAAAAATTTTGGACTTGAGAATTAAATATCAAAGGTTGACCATAAAAGTAAAGACTAGTTTTATATTCTTCCAGAACATATGACGGAAAAGAAAGAGAATCAGAGAATGGGTTAAGTGAAATGACGATGGTGTTGGGTATTCGCACCGACAATTAAGTTTCTGACCCAAACTCACTGGAAAATAGAGTTTTCAAGGCGTATGATCACGTTATTTGCTAGAAGATGGCAGAAAGTTTGGGAGATTCGAAAGGAATTTCGAAAGCACATTCAGCCTCAATGAAGCTCGACGGTGAGTCTCGTTTCCTCTATCATTCGCTCTAATTTATGTCTTTGGTGGTTTGTGTATGGTATACGAAGTGTGTAAACCCTGATTTGGTGTATTTGTGTGTGCGATGTCGCGGGTGTGTGTTAGAATGCCTATTTTTCGTCCCCACTGGTTGTCACTCAAAGTTACGTCTAAAATGCCTATTTTTCCAACATGTGTTTGTTATTGGAACGAGAATCGAGAAGATTTAATTACTGAGTGGACGAACTCAAGCAAGAGCAAAAATTCGAGTAGAAGCTTGTGGAAAGAGAGTTTTTTGAGTGTAAGAGATTTTGATAGCTTGCTATGGTGAAGATATTCTTGGTGGTGTGACTATTTATATATGCAATTTAAGTACCTCAAAGGAAGAAGAAGGTGATTAGGGGACTGGAATTGGGGCAGAATTTGGGTAACAATTGATTCAAACAAGAAGAAGGACAAATTACTCCAACAAATCTTTGTTGCTACGAAGATTAATCCTACAGATTAGGAAGATTTGGAGTCTTTATTTTCATAAGAAGATGAACAATCCCCAGAAACACTTTTTGCCATTGACTATGAAGATTCTTCTTCAAATTATTCAGAAGAAGGTAACTCTGATGATTATTCAGAATGTTATGGCATCCAAGACATCAACCTCTCTCTCTCTCTCTCTCTCTCTCTCTCTCTCTCTCTTTGTTCCTATAATCAAAGTGCAGATCTTTCCAGACAAATATGAGAAACCAATCCCATTGATTGGATTATTTGATAGCAGCAAGTGCTATTCTCAACCCTGCTATTCTTCCACCAGAAATGTGAAAATCACACCAGGAGATTTTCCAGTCTGCAAGTGGTTATTTTACCACTAATCTCATCAGCAGACCTGCCAAGCTTCAACTCTTCCCAGAGCTAAGTATTTATCACAAGTTTATCGGATCTTCCTCTCCAGGAAAATACATTGTGATTGGACTTGATATCATCAGGCAGCTTTGGCAAAAACGAGTTATTCCTCTCCTTGATGGTTTAAGGTTCAAGTTCTACTATGTGCCCTACCTTCAACCAAGAGTTCATTACTCCATGGTACTATACCAATCCATCACTGATATACTTATTCGAGATTGTTGTGCTGAATCTCACACTGATTTTCTCACTAAATGCACTAACTATCTCTGGAAAAACTCAAACTTCTTCATTTCTCTCCCCTTTAAGAAAAATGAAGATATCAACCCCACAAAAGCCAGTCACACTGCAATGAACCCAGAACACCTTCAATTAGCCACTAAGAACTTACCCAGTTACAACAAGAAGGACTTATTGAACCCACAACTTCTCCTTGGGCATGTCAAGCTTTTTATGTCAACAAAAGGAGTGAACAAGTCAGAGGAAAACTCAGATTAGTCATTGACTATAAACCTCTCAATGCCTTTATTGAAGATGACAAATTTCCCCTGCCAGACAAGAAAACCATGTTTGCAAATTTGTCCAAAGCAAAGGTTTTCTCAATGTTCGACCTCAAAGCAGGTTTTTGGCAATTAGGTATTGTTCCAGAAGAAAGGTACAAAACAGCCTTTTGCATTTCAAACCACCATTATCAATGGAATGTCATGCCTTTTGGTCTCAAGACGGCGCCATCTCTATTTCAGAAAGCCATGACTCGGATATTTGATCCATTACTTTCTACAGCACTGGTTTACATTGATGACATTCTTTTATTTTCAAAAGGTGGAGACTCTCATGAACAGTTATTATCTCAGTTCACCAGTATCGTAAAAAATTATGGTATCATGCTTTCTCAGAAGAAAATGGTCATTGGTGCTAATAAAATTGATTTCTTGGGAATGCACATTAAAGATGGTCAATACTCTCTGCAACCTCATGTTGGTCAAGAACTTCTCAAGTTCCTAGATAAAAATCTTTCAAAGTCTCAAATCCAACAATTTCTTGGTATTGTTAATTACATGGCAGATTTTGTGAATCATCTGGCCCCTATTATCAGACCACTTCAAGATATGCTCAAAAAGGATCCTCCTCCTTGGTCTTCAGCTCAAACCAAAGCCATTAAGGAAATAAAAGACAAAGTTCCTTCTTTGCCCTCACTACAGATTCCAACCGATGGCAAAAGAATTCTTCAAACAGACGCAAGCGATTGATTTTGAGCAGCTGTACTGTTAGAAGAAACAATTGGCAAGCGTAGAATCTGTGGATACAAAAGTGGATCATTTACTGACGCAGAAAAACACTACCACTCCACCTTCAAGGAAATTTTAGCTGTCAAAAGAGGAATTGAAAAGTTTCAGTTTCACCTCATTGGGCATCAGTTTCTTGTTGAAATGGAGATGTCAGCTTTTCCAAAAATACTCAACTTTAAAAAGAAGTAGATCCCTGATTCCCAGTTACTCAGATCGGCAGAATGGTTTTCCAATTTCACCTTTGAAGTGAAGCATATCAAAGGCAAACATAACCTCCTTCCAGATCTTCTTTCTAGACCAGATCTTCTCTCAAAATAAAAACTCTCTTCCCAACATATCTAGATACCTGTCAACCACATGATGTAGCCCATCAACTTTGTCACATCCTCTCCCTCGGATGTCCAGCAAATAATATAAACCAAAACAATCAAAACCCGAGCCAAAGAATCCTAGTTCAAATATCAGTCTATCATGATCCGTAAACATGGAATAAATGTTCCTGGTAATTTAGGATTTCATCCAAATTACCCTTTTCTCACACTATTCAGATTTAATCAGTTCAAGGACAACAATTTTCGGGACATCTTTGAAAACTGTATATTCTGCTAGGAATTATTATACTTTCTTTGGTACTTATTGGAGTTACATCATATTGGCATTTGCTTTCCAGTTTACAAGATGACCAACTTATCTCAGGTACCTTAAGATTTGTACAAATGTTTTCACCGAGTCAAGGTACTATTCAAAGACCTTCTTTGAATGGTTCTATCCTCATGATCATTGGATCAAGATGTTTGAAGCCTATTGTCTCAAGCACAAAGACCAGAACATCTGTGGAAAACTTGCATATTATTCTGATCTTTCAAAAACAAGGTTATTTCACTGAGTTAAATGCCTATTATCAATTTTCTCCTTCCGATCTCGTCAAGGAATATTCTCTCTTCCCATTTGATCTCTTCAAAGATTGGGAAACTTATCCAAAAGAATTTCGAGAATTCCAGAGGAAAGTGGCGGAGATCAACCAGATAATTCCCCCTGAAATTTGGCCAAAAATTGAATATGATGCTCATGGGAATTCCTACCAAGTGATTATCAGAAAAAGATCTAACAGGATATTGACATTCACACGTCTCGATTTGATAAGACAACAGGAACAACGAAAACATCAGTTCCCTGCTGGGAATCAAAAGTCTCAGAACCTCAGACAAATTTTGATGATGACACACCATAGAACCATCTATTCATAGGCAGACCTTCTCAAAGTCTAGGATCTACATGCAAATATCCTCAATGGACTCAAGAAGAAAGATCAACCAAACTAGACTGACAGTGCATTCCAGGATTCCCAAGATCCTAATGACAATGACCCTGACCTGCTTGAACACTTGGAAGAATAGATATGGCAAGAACACCTGAAGCCTGAAAATCAACCTGGGTGGAAACGGTTTGGATATCCCTCAGATCTAGATGATCCAAATGTCCCTGGTCTAGAAGCTAACCTTGGGACCTCCTGACCTCAGAGCCTTATCTACAAAGAGCCTCATCTACAAAGAGCCTCATCTATAAAGAATCTAAGCACATGGCATATGTCTACTTTTATCTTTTACTTTTTATCTTCATGTAAAGTAGTCCACGTGCCTCATGAGTCATGACTGTCGGCCATTGTCTTTTGGCCTCTTGTGTGTTTTATTTACGCATGTAAAAGTATGTAGGTCATATGTCGGCCACCTTGTTAAATTATTGAGTCAGTGACGCATGCAGTGATGTCACGTAGTTTGTCTGTGTTTTCACTCCTTCGCCTATATAAGGAGTACGTTTGTAATTTTCAAAGGCGGAGTTAGCCAAGTAATAAAATAAGCCTTTTGTATTTCTCTCCATGTCTTTCTAAACATTCCCTCTTCTTCTTCCTTAATATCTTATGGGTCTTTAAACTTCAGTAGCCCCGATGGGCATATATCTGGCAAATACTCAGGCAGTACAAACGCACCTCAGGTGTCTCTTTGCACTTCCTGATCATTGATCTCCTGTTACGGTGGTTTGTAAACCCAAGAGTCCGGCCCCCTTGAGTCGCCGAGGATGGCGTTGTTTAGGTTGGAATACTGTGGTTCGCACTTACACCGCCACAGTAGTATCAGAGTCATATGTGTTTTTATCTGCTGGTATATGTTCTAGGAGTTTACTGGTTCTTAATTACCCAGGGATATTAAGGAAGAAACATCTCATAAGAAAATGACTTCCTTCTCTAGTTCACTTACACCTACTTCCTCGTTTAGCAAAACCAGCTCTTCAAAAATGGAATATTTGTATGAAGTCTCGTGTCTCTCAGAAGATGATAAGGTTCTCCTTACCAATCTTCCTCTTGTAAATCCGTATGCCGCTTATATGAAACCTAAATAGTCTCTCACCAAGACTGTTAAAAAGTCCTGTTTCACCCACCAAACACAAGTAAAGGAGTATGTCCAAGCCTCAAAGTTTGATCAGCATTTGTTGCCTGCAACTGAGTAAGAACAGACGGCCACTCTGGAGATTCCATCTCACTTACCTAAAGAATCGCTCTCAGCTGGTTATACTCATATTCACTTTCGTGCCATTCGAATCACTCTCACTCTCCATGGCAGGAAAGGTCTACTTACAATTTCCAGAATTGCTCTGCTTAATACACAATATGCTGACTACCAGCATGCATGTATAGCAACTATGGAAACCACTCTTAATGCTGGAACAGTCCTGTTCACTATGTTTCCAAATTTCAATATACCCATCTGGGATCCTCAATTAATGGACGCTCTGAAACTCCAAGTTCAGATCGTTGGAGCAGTTCTGTCAACCATGACTTATGCTGCAGCTCTTCATTATCAAATGGTGTATCGGATCCAGAATCACTCCCTTGATTTCTCTAATCTAGGGACAGAAGATGCTCTCTTTATCCAAGTTGATACTGACCATGTGCCTTCTTGCACTCATGTGCCAAGGCAGATCCCCAGATCTGAGCTAGTCAAGCTTATTCTAGAAACTTGGATTACTAGCTATGAACAGAAGCATCAAGCAAACGAGAATTCTCAGCCTATCTAGTCTAATGAACCATTGTTCCACAAAAAGGCTACTGGAGAAGTGGAAATCCACTTCAGGAAAAAGGAAACTTGACCAAAGAAGCCACAGTGCTTTTCTACTTAGTTCTCTTTGGAGAACAAGATGGTCCCTATTCTACAGTTTGATGCAAAGTGGCCCTTCTTACCACAGATAAAGCATCGATTTCCCTTTTTCTTCGAGAACTTTGGCCTGAAGAACTTTCTTCTTTTCTTCCTTGAGAAGGGTTTGTCAAACCTTCTGAATTTAGGTTTGAAACGTTTCTTGTGAAACTTTTTCTTGGTAGGACAGTCACAGTTCTTCATAGCATGCTTGAATTTGATTTACAAAGTTGGATTAGGGCAGGCACTTTTGAGCTTGGCTACTGTAGTACTGACTTCTTTGAAGAATTCAGTCTGGATACAGAGCTTCTTTAAGGTTTTCAAAATCCATTCATAAAGTTCTGCAAAAGATGTTTGTTGCAATGTCTGTCCTTGAAGTTCAAGAATACGAAGAGTTTCTTGCCCAAGAGGATCATGAATAGAATTTAGATAAGCTTGCTTGACATTAGCATCATACATTCCTCCAATGAGATAATATCTCTGAACAGCATTGCAGAAATGCCTTTCAAGATCCTTTGATTTATAAGAACAGCACTTAAGCTTAAAAAACTCTTCTCGGGCAATATCTTTAAGATGATCTTGCTTCCCACAGAACTCATTGTGAAGTATCATAAAGAAACCATCAACTGTGGAAGTTTGTAATAGTTGCCTATGTCTGTAATCACCAAGATTAATGTACCAATCTCTAAGAAATCCAGAGAATCTAGCAACACAGGCTAGAATGATTGCAGCATGTGTCATTTTTGGCTTAATTAGTTCAGCATAAGCCCATGATAACATTTCATATAACCGATTCTTCCAAGCTGATGGGGGAATATCATCAAAGGTAAATTTGGTGGAAGAATTTGCTGAAGAATAAGAAGATTGGGGAGTCTGAAGGGTTTCAACATTAGGCCTTTCTTCATTTTCATCAATAATCTCTTCAACCATTGGTTCAACAATTCCCGTAGGTTGTTGTTGACTAGAGAGACCATATGAAGTCTGGCCTGGACCATAATTTTCCGCCATGAAGAGAGGAGGACAGTCCTCATCAGAGGAATGTTCTTCAGTTTCATGAGAGGATTCATCAGAGGATAAAGTGTCTTTAATGATGGGGAAGACAGGAACATCATCAACTTGTATAGTCTGATGCAAGAAGCTTGAAATAGGGTTTTTAACCATCATTTGGGAAGATTTAAGTTTTTGATCAGGAGGTTCTGCTATGGAAGTAGGCAAGGGTTGTGTTACCGGTGACTATGTTGTCGAAGAAGTAGTCTGTGTGGGCTGAGTGTATTCAGGATGAGTTTTCCCCGTTAATATATTTTGAGAAAAACCAATCTTCTCACTCATAGAAGGTAACAAATCCAACCTCTAGAAGATCAGATGGATCTTTAGAGAAACTCTCTCCAACTGAAGCAGTGCTAAATTGGCAGTCAGAGAATGCCCTGAGCCAGAACAATATGCTAAAAAGGATTGACCAAAGTCAACAGAGGATTAAAGCAACCCTTCAACAACAAATCCAAACCAAACTCTCTCCAGTCCAAGCCTGTAGACAAAAAATTCAATGAAGGCGTAGAAAAGGGGATTTCAGTGGCTGAAATATGGTGGAAATAGAAGGAATAAAATGCTAATGGCTTGCATCTCTATTGGATAAATTCCCAAAAGAATTTCACGTTTGATTTGCTGGAGGAAGAGAGTTGAATTTGGGCTGGACCTTATGTTTATAAAAAAATGTTTGCGCTATATAATTAATTCGCTATATTCACTTGGACTAGGATTTGATCAATGAAAATGTGGACATCTTATAGAAAAGTTAAAATGAATTTATGTTAATAAAGTCAGTTGGGCTGATTTCTGAAAATGCTTGGGCTAAATAAATATGTTAAAATTGGACTTGTTTTTATAAAATAAATTGGATTTCGAGTAGAGTTAAATTTGACTTAATATAATTCATCGGGCTTTGTGTTTAATGTTTAAACAAGACGAGGGCGTAACGAAAATCATATTTTAAAATTTAAGTGACATTGTAGCTACCACATTTAAAGAAACTAAATTTTTTTATTAACGTAAGATTATAGTATTTCCAAATCGGGTACAATTTAAAAATACAAAATTGGTCTCTATATATTAATTCTATGACACTTTAACACTAAGTAGCCATAAAACTTTATAGATCATTTTTAATTAGCTATACCTTAGGATAGAACCACACATAAATATTACATATGTGGCCCCACATGTCTAATTTTATCCAACACTGAAAATTTCTCATGTCTAACAAAAAGTCATAGCACTTGCTCAAGTATTCAAAAAGCTACTTGATTCATATATGATGGCATAAGCATTTATACCAATAGCAATCATGCGTTTAGCAAGAAGACATTTTATTTTTTTTTTAATAGCAAGAATATATCTATTATCTATTATCTATTATATCTTAAAAGTACGAGAGTGGAAGTGGGCTCTCTTGCTATTTTCCTGCCCAAAAATTTCAGGTATTATTTTTCTATATTATTTTGGGTTAATTACACCTAACGTTCCCAACATTTTAAGTATTTATCGATCACGTCCCCAACCTTTAATTTTCCTCCTATGAATCCTCAACCTTTAATGAAATCCCCAGTTTAGTCCAGCTCGACGGAAGACATCTAATTCGTTTGTTAAGTCATGGATATTTTTAGTAAATAAAAAATGTTTTAATTTTAAAAAATTAAAAAAAGAGAAAAATACAGCCATGGCAGCCTCTTTTGGGGGGTCACCCCAAGAGGCTGCCGGAAACGACATTCTCCCTGTCCCCTTTTTTTATTTTTTTTTAATTTTTTTAAAATTAAAAAAATTACTTTTTATATTTTACCAAAAATGCCTCAGACTTAACAGACGAATTAGACATTTTCCAATAAGACGAACTAAACTGGGGATTTCATTAAATGTTGAGGACCCACAGAAGGAAAATTAAATGTTAGAGACGTGATCTATAAATACTTAAAAGGTTGGGACGTTAAGTGTAATTAACCCTATTATTTTTTTCTTTCAATTTGCCTTGATTGAAGGGAAAGCGTGTGGGTATTGCTTTTGCAATTGTGCAAGAGCCTTGCACCGGTACACATGTTTTTTTTTTTTTGTTTCTATTGAGCTCATTAATTAATAGAAATGACTAGGCTCAACTAGTAATAATTAGTAAATGATCACTTTTCAATGCACATTTGAAAGGGTTATTCAAATCATGCATATAAATTTTGTTTGAAAATCGGGCTAATTTGCAATGTTATTGCGGTAAGTCAAATCTTGAGAAACTCCGATGGCTGGTTTCATGAAATCTTGCGGAAGATATGTATGAGAGAGAGAGAGAGAGATTTGGCTGTTGGATTTCTAAAGCATGGAGGAAAGGATCAGAGAGGTCGCTAAAGGTATTTTCTGAGGATTTGGCCGTTGGATTTCCAAGTTATGGAAGATCGGCGGGCTGAGGCAGTGTGGCGTTAGGATTTGAGGGAAATTGATATATTTCTCTACATTCTTTTTAATTAACTAAAATTATTAAATGGCTTTCGTTGAATACGAAGTAAAATAAATTGATAGGGATTCTCATACTTTTGATGTACAAGAAATGTGAAATTTTGTATTATTTTATATTTTTTTGGACAGAGAAATGTGGATTTTTATAATTTGATTGTTTTCTATGGAATTATTTCAAGAATTTTTGCATTTTCATTTCTGGGTAATTGTTGCTTGGTTTTCACTTACTCCGTTATGATTATTTCGCAATATTAATTTTCATTTTATTTGGCTTTGACATCTAATGGATGAGTTATATCAGCATTTCTAGCAATCGAAATTATATTTGTCTATGCAAGGTTTCTAATCTTCTAATATATCTTTTTACTGTCAAATTATGCATATGAAAAGGCACACAGGTGGGAGGCTGGAGAGAGAGAGGGTGCTTGCATAGAGATGAGAACTGAAGAGAAGAGGAGGATGATTTCAAGCGAAATACCAAAAGTTTGTTCTAGATTTGTGTTGTGTAGAATTTAGAAAGTATTAAGATCAGAAGAATAAGTTGCTAAGAGGAAAGAGGAGTCTTGACAGAATATTGAGGAAGAAGGATTATAATCGATGAAGCAATTTTTCCAAAATAATACTTCAGCTTTATTTAAATTTCTTATCATAACAAACTCACTACGGCTAAAAATCAAGACCACATGACCAAGAATCAGGGCCTCGCTAACGTAAGAATGGGAAATGGGAAAAGACTGTTATACTCCGCCAACCAAAATGCAATAAAGATACAGATAAATGCAAAAGCTACGTTGCTGGGCTTTTTCAATTTTGCATGGCTTGTGTCATTTATCCTAACTACCTACGTAGACTTGGTCTTCTCTTCTTCTACTTCAAGACACTTGACACATCAATTTGGCAGGGTTAACAGGGCTAATGTCCTTTCTGACAACACAAAGGGGACTTCTACCATCCCGATAGGCTGCCGGAAATGGTAGAGTCTCCCTCTGCCCATTTTTCTTTTTTTTTTTAAATTAGAATATTTATTTTTTATATTTTACGAAAAATGCCCCTGACTTAACAGACGAATTAGATGTTTTCTGTCAAGAGGGACTAAACTAGGGATTTCATTAAAGATTAAGGACCCACAAAAGGAAAATTAAAGATTAGAAACGTGATCTATAAATAGTTGAAAGGTTCGGGACATTAGGTGTAATATTTTTTTTCCCTTTCAGTTTGCTGTGACTGGAGGGAAAACATGTGGGCATTGCTTTGGTAACTTTGCAAGAGCCTTGCACTTGTACACATGCTTTTTTGTTTCTGTTGGGGGTCATTAATTAATAGAAATGAGTAGGCTCAATTAGTAATAATTAGTAAAGGATTACTTTTCAATGCACATTTGAAAGAGATCGGAAGAGCGTCGTGTACGGATTTTGTTAGAAAATCGGGCTAATTTGCAATGTTATTGCGGTATGTCAAATCTTGCGAAAACTCCAGTGGCCGGTTTTATGGGATATGGTAGAAGATATGTGTGTGTGTGAGAGAGAGAGAGAGAGCGAGAGAGAGAGAGAGAGAGATTTGACCATTGGATTTCTAAAGCATGGAGGAAAAGATCAAAGAGGTCGCTAAAGGTGTTTTTTGAGGATTTGGCCGTTGGATTTCCAAGTAATGGAAGACCGGTTGGGATTTGAGAGATTTTAATAAATTTCCATTCTTTTTAATTAACTAAAATTATTAAATGGCTTTTGTTGAATGCGAAGTAACGTAAATTGATAGGGATTCCCATACTTTTGATGTATAAGAATGTGGATTTTTTTTATTTTTTATATTTTTAGACAGAAAAATGTGGATTTTTGTAATTTGATTGTTTTCTATGGAATCATTTCAAGAATTTTTGCATTTTCCTTTCTGGGTAATTGTTGCTTGGTTTTCACTTGCTCCGATATGATCACTTCGAAATATTAATTTTCATTTTATTTGGCTTTGACATCTAATGGATGACTTATGTTTGCATTTCTGGCAATCAAAATTATATTTGTTTATGCAAGGTTTCTAATCTTCTACTATAACTTTTTACTATCAAATTATGCATATGAAAAGGCGAATAGGTTGGAGGCTGGAGAGAGAGAGAGAGAGCGCTTGCACAGAGATGAGAACTAAAGAGAAGGGGAGGATGATTTCAAGCCAAATACCAAAAGTTTGCTGTAGATTTGTGATATGTAGAATTTTAGGAAGTATTAAGATCAGAAGAATAAGTTGCTAAGAGGAAAGAAGAGTCTTGATAGATATGCAGAGGAAGGATTACGATCGATGAAGCAATTTTTCTAAAATAATACTTCGGCTTTATTTAAACTAGTATTGCACCCGTGCGATGTACGGAAAGAACAACTTTAAGAAAATATAGCAATAGGAAGTTGAAAAATGAATGAGAAACATTTGTACATTAGTTAAAAATATAACAGATGAAAAACGTTAGAAAATATAACAATAGGAATCTGAAAAATGATTGGGAAACATTTGTAGATTAGTTCAAAATACAAAATATGAATGTATATCAACAGAAACAATTAGACCAATAAACTCATTAATGAAAATCTTTCCCTGTATTCAGTGGGACCAATCAACTTGCATTGTATGGGTATCGATTCTTATTTATTAAACGTAGAACCCCCTCTTAAAGTTGTGTTAGTCAAATCACATTCTTGAACTATGAATTGACTCTTTGCTTTATAAATATATTGAAATTTTTGAAATTCCATCTTATATGATTTTGAAACTCAAACTTATGAATAATGGAACTGGTTTGAACGAAGAATAAATGCTTGTGAGGAATTTATTAAAGGTCGATTTTTTGACAAACAAATTTAAATGTCGAAACTTCTAAAATTTCTAATTTCCAGCTCATTATGCTAAAACATTAAAAATCTTGAAGAAAAAAAAAACTAACTCTATAAGCTTTTGCGTGTTTTCATTGAAAATGGAGTCAAAATCTCCCTAAAAAAATTAGTGACATTCAAGTAAAAATTATTGAGGCGAACTAAGTTCACAATAACCTTCTAAATTTATAGTGCAAGTACGAACTTGCCAAGTGTTTAACTCTACCAATAGCCGTTGATGACATTTCGGCGAGCCCTTTTCTTTGCAAAGATATATAAGCCACCTAACTTTTCTCATTACATACATTTTCCACAAACTTACAGCGTATTTGATTGTATTTTTTTTTCAATGAAAAATATCAAATTCATGGGGAAAAAATCAATCGTTATGAGTTTCTTTGGAAATGTAATTTTAAATTCTATAGTAGGAGAAAACATGGGAAAATAAGAAAAATATGATGTCATTGGTTAGCTTACAGCATTAGTCAAAGGTGGGAAATAAGATAAAAACTACACTTGATTTAGATTAATATAATATAATATAATATAGATACAGATTTTAAGTTAATGAGAATTGGGGGTATTATTGTTTTTTTAAATACAAAATGCCAGATTACATAAAAAAAGTGAGATATGAGGTTGAAAATGTCAAGTTTAAAGGTTAGGGTTAGATTGCACAATAAGATGAAATGTCATGGTCAAATTGCACAAATTACTCATTTCAAAATAGAAAAGAATAAAATTATTAAAAACAAAATATGACATCAACCATGACATCAGTGATTTGGGAACGAAAACTTGTTTAGACTACTCTTGATTTAGATATATATAGATTTCTTATCATAACAAACTCACTACAGCTAAAAATCAAGACCACATGACCAAGAATCAGGGCCATTCTAACGTTGGAATGGGAGATGGGAAAAGGCTGTTATACTCTGCCAATCAAAATGTATTAAAGATGCAGATAAATGCAAAAGCTACATTGCTGGACGTTTTCAATTTTGCATGGCTTATGTTATTTATCCTAGCTACCTACGTAGACTTGGTCTGGTTTTCTTCCACTTCAAGACACTTCAAAAATCAATTTGGCAGGATTTATAGGGTTAATGTCCTTTCTGGCTGCACTGGGGAGAAGGGAAGGATCCTTTCCACCCCAAAAGGCTGTCCGAAATGGCAGAGTTTTCCTCCCCCCATTTTTCATTTTTTTTAAAAATTAAAATATTTATTTTTTATATTTTACCAAAAATACCTCTGACTTAACAGACGAATTAGATGTTTTCCATCAAGAGGAACTAAACTAGGGATTTCATTAAATGTTGCAGACCATAGAAGGAAAATTAAAGGCTAGAGACGTGATCTATAAATATTTAAAAGGTGGGGGACGTTAGATGTAATTAACCCTATTATTTTTTTTCTTTCAATTTGCTTTGACTGGAGGGAAAGCATGTGGGAGTTGCTTTGGCAACTTTGCAAGAGCATTGCACCTGTACACATGCTTTTTTGTTTATGTTGAGTTCATTAATTAATAGAAATGAGTAGGCTCAATCAGTAATAATTAGTAAAGGTTTACTTTTCAATGCACATTTGAGGAGGTTACTCAAACCACGTATACAGATTTCGTTAGAAAATCGGGCTAATTTGCAATGTTATTGCGGTAAGTCAAATCTTGAGAGAACTCCGGTGGCCGGTTTTTTGAGATCTGACGGAAGATGAGAGGGAGAGAGATTTGGCCGTTGGATTTCTAAAGCATGGAGGAAAAGATCAGAGAGGATTCTAAAGGTGTTTTTCTGAAGATTTGGCCGTTGGATATCCAAGTTATGGAAGATAGGCGGGCTAAGGCAGTGCGGCATTGGGATTTGAGGGAAATCGATAAATTTCCCTACATTCTTTTTAATTAACTAAAATTATTAAATGACTTTTGTTGAATGCGAAGTAACGTAAATTGATACGGATTCCCATACTTTTGATGTACAAGAATGTGGATTTTTTTTTATTTTCATTTTTTTGGACAGAGAAATGTGGATTTTTATAGTTTGATTGTTTTCTATGAAATCATTTCAAGAATTTTTGCATTTTCCTTTCTGGGTTATTGTTGCTTGGTTTTCACTTGCTCCGTTATGATCATTTCACAATATTAATTTTCATTTTATTTAGCTTCGATATTTGATAGACGAGTTATATTTGCATTTCTAGCAATCCAAAATTATATTTGTTTGCATTTCTAGCAATTCAAAATTATATTTGTTTATGCAAGGTTTCTAATCTTCTACTATATCTTTTTACTGTCAAATTATGCATATGAAAAGGCACATAGGTGGGAGGCTAGAGTGAGAGGGATTGCTTGCATATAGGTGAGAACTGAAGAAAAGAGAAGGATGACTTCATGCTAAATACCAAAAGTTTGTTCTAGATTTGTGATGTGTAGAATTTAGGAAGTATTAAGATCTGAAGAATAAGTTGCTAAGAGGAAAGAGGAGTCTTGACAAAATATTCAGGAAGAAGGATTACGATCGATGAAGCATTTTTTCCAAAACAATGCTTCAGCTTTGTTTAAACTTCTTATCATAACAAACTCACTATAGCTAAAAATCAGGACCACCTGACCAAGAATCAGGGACTCAATAACGTTGGAATGGGAGATGGGAAAATGCTGCTATCCTCTGCCAATCAAAATGCAATAAAGATGCAGATAAATGTAAAAGCTACGTTGTTGGACATTTTCAATTTTGCATGGCTTGTGCTATTTATCCTAACTACCTACGTAGACTTGATATTCTCTTCTTCCACATCAAGACACCTCACACATCAATTTGGCAGGGTTAATGTCCTTTCCTACAACACCAGGGAAGGAAGGGGAGGGGAGAGAAGGACTCTTCCTGTCACGCCCCCAATTTTTTTTTACCATATGTCCGTAAATGCATGGGTGTGAAACTAATATAGAATTATGCTATCATATTTTATTGTCTTTAAAGGAAATAAAAAATAAGAATTAATAAAAAAATTATTGATCCAACGAGATGGCGATGGACTAATAACAAGAATATAAAATTATGTCATAAAAATAAAAAAATTTATTGCATGTTACTTGCAAATGTAGGATACACATTAATTGCATGCAGATTATGTTTTTTAGTTTCTTTATGACAATTAGCCTGACAAACATAATTATGTTATATTTTATGTATGAAATTCCTTTAGAGCTTTACCCGTACAACGCATGGTGGAAATCTAGTCTTGATAAATAGCACTACTATTTTTTGTGTGTAAGTCACAAATAAGTGTAAGCTTCCTTTTATAGTTGCAAAAACTTATAACCCCCATTAGTGAAATAATGATAGAACTGATCACATAATATGGGGTTACGACAAAGGAAAAATTAGAAACTAAAAAATTAAAACCAAAGAAAGTTTTAAAGTTTCAAAATAAAACATATGCTATAACAAAACATACATACCTTGCACGTAGTTTTGTTATAATAATCTATATATTAATAATAAGAGAAGTTTCTTTAACACATTATTTCCTGCCACTAGTCTGGCGTTATAAGATTACTGGTGATATCACTTATGACGTCACCATGTCTTATTTTTCTTAATATTATTTCAGTTTCCCAATTTTTGTCTTTACCATATCATTTTCTCTCTTTAACTATATCTCATTTATCTTCTTATCATATTTTAAATTGAAAATCTAAATTATTATATTCTGAATCGAAAATTTGAATGATTTTCTCTCGATTTTCTTTCTCTTTCTAACTGTATCTCCCTTATTCTTTCATCATATTTTCAGTCGAAGATCTGAATGATTTCCTCTTGATTCTTTATATATGAATATCATATCGATATTTATTTTTCTCTATTTTATTTTTTTCTTATTTTTTTTATTTTTCTGTGTTCTACTGATTTATTTTCTACCATTTTAAAGTTTTAAATCAATAATAATAGTTTTTTGTTTTGTTAATCAAATGTGTATATATTTTATGGATTAAGCATCTTGTATATTCTTCTTAATTTTTTTGCGCTTCGCTAATCGAGTTTCTTGTTTTTAAACCGTAGGGTTTTGATCGAGTGCGACGTTTGTGGTGCCGTGTTGTTGCTGCACTTTAATTTATTTTTACAATTGGTTAGTTTGTCGGTCGAGCAAATGGGCGGGTGCAGTATTTTAATTTAGGTTGATTTCAGATATAAACGTTGCAATATTGCTGGTGTTGCTTTTTTTTTTTTTTACATCTGAATGAATGTTGTATGCTCGTCTATTAGCACAAGAATAGGAATTTAGACATCCACGCTTGACACATCGTTTTGAAGCATGGAGAAAGCACCATCTTCTTGAAATCTTTTTGGATTAATCACTCATCTAAAACAATGTTAGTACCCTCATTTTAGTTCTTATTTTATTTTACTGAATGTTTTGCAGTTTTTTGTGAAATTAGTTTATGCCAGCAAAATTAGCTCTACAAATGTCAAACTTTATTGCTCTTAGCTTTAGTTTTGACTTGGTATGGGTAGATTTTATAGCATGAAACATGTTCCTAACTTCATTGAAAAGGGTGAAGAGTTTCATATTTGGATACATTTTTACACTTTTTAATACCATGTCTACTCACTAGATCTAATAGTTAAAGTTGTTAGTTTGGGCAGAGTTATTTTATTTAGTTATTAATATTTAATGGTAATTGCTTTTGCTTCATTCTATAGAGTACTTGAACAAGAAAAGCATGAGATATCTCTTTCATGCTCTAAACAAGATCAAATCAGTTGACGGAAAATGGTTAAAATTTTTTCTCATTGCTGATTCTTCATCTTTGGCATTTGTGGAAAAGAATGACTTTTAGAAAGGTATTGAAGGAAAAGCGTTGGGATGGTCATATTCCACTATTAGGGACAAATTTTATTTGGATATATGAGAATGAATAATAGTTCAATAACATAGATGATTCATGGTAACAGGCATCCTCCATTTCCTTAAGAGATAGCTTTTGATAAAGACTACAATAACTCAAGCATTGGTTGACTTGCATTAATTTTATTTCAAAGAGATGATGATAGTCTTCATATTTTTTGTACATTTATCTATTTCTCATTTTTCTACATCCGCATATGTGTGTGTATGCTGGAAAGTTTCACAAATGGTCACTGTATTTACCAGCATTCATGGGATTTTTATTTTTTTATGCTTTTTTGTTGATGATTCTTTAGGTTTTTGCTGCTACTAATAATAGTATTGAGTAGACTATGATGATTATGTTACTCAAGTTGGATCGGGCATGGCCACATGGAGATCAAGCCCATGTGATATTTCTTAATTTTTTGGTACTTTGAGTACTATTGTTTGATAATTTTAATTTACTATTACTGTTTGATATTTTGGGCTTTGAGTTCGATCTTACATATTGTTTGTTTCCGGAAAATAATTTTGTACACTTTCATTATTTTCTTTGAATATTTACAAATACATCAAAGCTATTTATTAATTATTTCTTTGAGGATTTTCTGATAATTTATTAAATTGTTTTATAACTCCATGTTGGCAATTTTATTCAAAAAGCCACAAAATTTAGGTGAAATCAGAGTGTTAGACTCTGTGGGATGAAGGAACTTGGTAATTTACATGTCGATGGAGCTGCAAATTCTTCAGCCATGGGTTTGCTACGAATCAAGGAAACATTGGCTATCTCAAGAACCGGACAAACATGGGAAGAAGATGTAGGAGAATGGCCATTTTATAGTTGCTGGTAATTTCTCTCTTTTGTCTACTTTTACATTTTTCTTTTTTGAACTTTTTTTGTTATTTTAGTTTCACATGATACTAATGGCTAGTTCCTATGATTGCTATTGATATATTTCAAACCTATTATTTTAAGTTTTGTTGACATTTATGTATTAATGATTTTGTAAATTTTATCCATGCTATAATAATGACATTTTGTGAACATTTACGTATTTATGATTACTAGAACTGGTTTCAACCTCTACTTATCTACATTCATGCTTCCAATCCTACCCAAGGTTAAACCTAATAGGTTTGGATTTTACATGCTACTTTCTTAAATTTTATTAGAATTTGATCTATAATTTATCTTCAAAGGTTTTGAGATAGGGGTTTGTTGTGATAATTTGACAGGTTTATTGAATTTTTAGATGCATTGTAATTTTTTTTAGGTCTGTTGAACTATCCAATAGAATCATGTACTGCAATTTCAACATACATGATCACTTAATTGTTAGATGACTTCTGGCTAGTGATTAGTAGTGAGCATGTATATCTTTATCCCCAAACACAGATTCTACTTATATAGTTCACAATTTATGAGATACGTTACTTTTTATTATTTTGAAACTAAATTCGATTAAAACTTGTGTATTTCTATCCATTAATGACACTATATGTTTTTTGAAATTGGTAGATGCTAAGAGGCTAATGGCTTTAAGATATAGCAACAAATTGGCTTTAAAGATATGCGGATGAAAAATGTGGATGAGGTAATAGATGCAGTTGATTTGTAGTGGATGATCTATACAGAGAGTAGGGGCAAATCATCAAGAATTTTTATCTTACTGATTTCTAAACCACTACTTTGAGGTATGCGAAAAGAAGCTCCATCATTGGCTAGAGTTTTGGTAAAAGGAAAGATTCATTACAATAAGTAAAACGATGGTGGAGATTACTAGAATAATCATTATGTCATATCTAGAATACGTAGATGATAAAGGATCCTCAAATTGTGTATACATTCTAAAATTAAGTCACATTAAGTTTTTGGTTTTTGGGATTATTGTTATCTAGCAATTGATGAATCTTGATTATATATTTTGGAAAAAAGTTATCATTAATTGATGAAGATTGCCTTAGCACTTCCCTCTTTTGTTTAAAATTTTAGACACACATAGCACAAAAGATACTTTATTAAAACTCGACCAAGTATGTTCATGTCTTATTATTTAAGTGCTATATATTTTGATAGTGTTGGAATTTTGTATAACTGTTCTTCCCTTGCAACGCACGGGTGAGATATCTAATAGTAATAGTAGTAGTAATAATAATAATAATAATAATCTATCTATATATATACAATATAAGAGAAATGTGGCTTTTCCCGCTCATTTTCTGGCTCTGTAAAATTTCTGGCTCTGTAAGATTTCTGGCTCAATAAGATTTCTGGTGACATCATTTAATTCTTTTTTTTTTGTATTTTTTTATCTTTTTTTTTAAAATTGTTACGATAATTTATTAAATGATATTCACTTTTCCCTTTATTAATACATATCCAATCATCAATTCACCGTAGTTTCTTTAGCCAACTATTTTGAATTAGAAATCTATCACTTATCAAATCGAACACGAAATTAATTGGGAGTTTTATTTCAAAAAAAGTAAATAATAATCTTTATAATTTGAAAGCGTATGTATAGAGGTTTGTATTGTTGATTTCTGTGCGCTATATTTTAGAATGATATATATATCTATATGTACTTGTACCGCTATTATGTATGTTGTAATTGTACTTCTAAAAAAAAAAACAAAGAATATCTTCTTAGAGAAATTTATAGGAATCTCTTTGGATAATTATGAGTTTTATTTTGATTGTACTGGATAACAATAAAATTTGTTTTACATTTTTTTAAATTTTTTCCCTACTTTCTACTTTTATTTTATTATTTATTTTTTATAATTATGAATATCTTCTTAAAGAAATTTACAGGAATCTCTTTGGATAATTATCAATTTTATTCTGATTGTACTCGATAACAATTAAATTTGTTTTACATTTTTTTAAATTTTTCCCTACTTTCTGATAAAATAACTTAAATATTAAAATAACTTTCACAAACTTTCTTTCTTAAAAAAACAACGTGTGATTTTTTGTATAATTAAGAATCTCATTTTTAAAGGAATTTATCAAGAGTTTATATATAGATTTTTTTATTCTCTATTTTGTGTTTCCTTTAAAACTTTAATTTGTTACACACGTTGGTGCAATATAGTTGTTGTTGATTTGATTAGATAAAATTTTTTACATTAGTTTCTCTTAGTAGCACCAAATGATCTATTATGATTTCCGATGTGGTGTACCCGAATGCATCATATGGCACCATTAACATACTATATTACATGGTATTAAATCGAAAATAAGTGTAACTGCTAAATCAATTGTATATTATTTTTATTACATTTAATATATGTTTGATTAAGACTATGTACATGTTAATGTTGAATTTTCTTATTATTGTTGTTCTCCCCGTGCAATGCACGGGCGAGAATTCTAGTAATAATAATAATAATTCTTCCCCCGTCTCAAATATAGTTCTACTTTTAACTTGAGGAGTTATTCTACGATCTTTATTTACCACACCTCATTATATACGCACCACAATTATAATGGAAACTCAATAAATACACCACAATTGATTCACAAATTCGACCCTAGAAGAAAAGGGGTAAAAATAATAGACACACGAGATACATTATTCTCTTTCCCTCAATGCATCGAGCAAACACGACAAGGAATACCATTCTCAAGAAAATTTCAATCATGTCTTTACTGTAATTTTAATTTTCATAACATCTTCCCTTCAACTGATCAAAAGAATAAATGAAAATGAATCCTCAACCACCACGTCGAACTTTCAAACCTGTCAACTGCACTTTCACTGAGAAAGAAACGAAACAACAAAAGTTTGAGAGATTGATGAGGGACCGATCGAGATGTTTGCAATGGATTGGAATCTTTAAATTTGAAAAAAAAAATTAATGAATATGCAAGAAGGTTAATTTTCAATCTAGTGCTAAATTATTTGAACCTGAATTCTAATTAGCTTGAATTTAGACTAGGGTTTTTATGTTTAGCAATTGTGGTGTACATGGTAATCAAGGGTGTAGGCAAGGGGTGGCCACCCCTTGCTCCGACATAGCTCATTTTGACTAAAATACATTTTTTGACCATATAAATAATTACAAAAGAAAAATTAATATACAAATTAGTATCAATATACATTTTCAGCACACCTCGATATCGATGGCTGGCTCGCTCCGCCCCTGATGGCAATAACGGAAGAAAGTGGTAAAAACAAATGCTAAATAAGACAGGTATAATGTACTCCCTCCATCCCATAAAAATAGGCACAGTTTCTATTTTTATTTATCCAACATTATAGTCCACTTATATAAACGAGGTTGAACAAATAATTTCTGTTTCAAATAAAGCATTAGTCCAACTACTACTAAAATTGTAATGCATTAAATTGAATTAGTCTTTAGCAAGGGTATATTAAGTGTAAATTTTATATTTACAACCACATTAATTCGCATTTCTTAATATACGAGATTATTTGATATGTGCCTATTTTTATGGTACGGAGAGAGTAGTAGTTATTTATGTGGTGTTTATTTTAATATCTCAATAAAATGTGGTGTAACAATCAAATATTGGAGTTGAAATATAATTACCCTTTGCTCATTTATCAAAATAATCTTATCTAATATGTTTGATAATAACTATTAGTTTCATTAAAATAAGGGTATATTGGAAAAAAAATATTTGTAGAATTTACATTTCTAAGAAGTGGGAGAAACATTACACTGAGATTCTGCATTGGCTACTATAGGGCGTAAACAAGGTTTTAAAAAGTGTAAGACGTGAGAAATCGTTGAGATCGAGTATTGGATCAAGGCACGTCTAAGCACATCAATGTGTGATAAAAGCGTGACGAATGCGTGATAAAGTGAAAAGCGTGTTGAAACTTGAAACCCAAGTTTTGTGTATAAGCACCACTTAGACGTCGTCTAAGCGAAGTTTTTAGAACTCTGGGCATAAGCTAAACAAAACTAGTTGTTCAGCCCAAAATTACTCAATAGGATTCAAGAAACATATTTATGACTTACCAGATATGTAATCGAGAGGCAACAACTATGTATCAAATTGATTTGAACGGCGTTGCTGAAAAAGTTCATCAACCCCTATAAATTTTCGTGAAATCAATAGCAAGCCATCTAATCAAAGCAATAGACCGTATTTTAACATAGTTTAAATACTCTCCTTGTCCCAAAAAGATAATCCTCTTTTTATTTTTTATCCGTCTCAAATTATATTCCCCTTTCTTAAGTTATTTTTTAAGTTTTCTAATATACCCTCATTTATAGTGCATAGTAATTAGCAACAAAGAACAACTCAAGTGAAATATTAAATAAGTCAAAAGATATATTAGGAAATATGTGTTAAATTATATATTTCTAATAATATTAAATGATGTTTTCTTAATCTGTATGAAAAACTAAAGGGGAATATCTTTAAGGGACAGAGGGAATACGTGTTAGTCTTGTAATTAAGTTCTTGTATTAATTTGAGTATCAACAGTAATAGCAGAGGCAGGGCCACACGCCCCACCACTTTCAAAATAGAATTTATTCCTTTTTATACAAAAAATGAAAAGAATTTATTCTGTTAAGCATTCTTTTCCTTCTTATGCATAAAAAAAATTGGAAAAGTGTTGAAGCCTATAGGCTATCGTCTAATAAAATATGTCACATGACAGTTTGTTAACCAAATTATATTATATAGCTAAGAGTTGCCAAACGCTTCTATTATAAGCTTTGTCTTCACACGAGTTTTAATTTTAGTTTAATCTAAACCAAAAGTAACTAATCACAAATTTTTTAAAAAAATAAATGATCTTTCTTTATATCTTGACAACACACATTCTCTAAAAAAATCAGCTTTCAACAAAACTTTACATAAATATATCTCAAAAACAAGTTTGTCTATTCATTGATATTACATACGTTGGCACTAATTTTATTTATGTGTGGTTATATTGACACCATATTTTTTACTAACCACACCATATTTTAGTTATATTCATCGTCCTTTTTATTTTTAATTCTTTACACTACTACATCACTAACTAATTTTTTGTAATATTTTTATTTTTAGCATCTTATTATCATAGAATCTTATAACGAATGATATATTGATTCCAAAAATTTTATTGTGAGAGTTTAAAATTTTTAAATAAATAAAAATGTAATATCTAATGATATACAACTATGTATTTTCATATGATTTTAAGGTACAAAAATCAAAATTTTCTAAATATATTTGATTATTAAAAATATGAGAGGATAATTAAATAAAATATTCGAGAAAAAATGTAACAAGAACTTTTAAGGGCTTAAATATTATAAGAAATAAAGATTATAGATGTTTATATTAATAAAAATATAGTGTATTTTACAAAATGAGTGTGATAGATACAATTAGCCTTATTTTATTTTATTTTATCCAGTCTCCATTAAAAAAAATTATTATAAGGAATCACGAGGGGGAGTTGTGCTCTTTGCATACAAAAATAATAGGTGTACCAAATATCTGGTGCTTGAGATGTTACCGAAGCAGTCAAAGGTCCAAAATACCCTTAAAAGACAAAGGGTATTATTACACACCATACCCATTCTCTACTTATTTGTTCAAAGGCAGAAGCGGATCTGCTTGTCTTCTCTAAAAAGCCCAACCAGCAGCGAACCAATTCTACCGTCCGGCGACTGTGACCATCATTTGGCGTTTAATTGGTGGTGTTGCTCCGGCATCAGGTTTGAGCGTGTCTACCGAATTCAATTTGCTGCTTCCTCGTGCCTCTTGTTCTGTAAAATTCGTCTCAAGTTGAGTATTTTTGGGGTAATGAAATAGGTCATTGACTGTGAAATTCGAAGACCCATGAACTCCCACAAATTGGTAATGAAATTGGTAGTTCCGGCTTCTCTTGTTTCACCATAGCCGACTGTTTCTAGGCCCTTTTTTCCACCATTTTTACGGTGTTTCTTTCGTGAATGGCCTTGCTTATTTTCTGTAGATTATTATTTGAGTTGTGCTACTTGAACAAAATAATGTACAAAAACTTAAACAAAATTGACACATGTCATCATCATGTTTTTCAACACATCACATCACCTTTTTATCAATGATTATCACATGGGCCACATCTCCATTTTATCACCCTGTTTGTCTCCTGATTTGTCTAAATAGAATTTTTCTTATTATTTTAGTTGGTCAATATTTCGCGAGATATCACTTCGGGTAAATCTTCGGGCATTGTCTCTCGGGACACCTATCACAGGGGAATTAGCCCAATCAAGATCCCACAAAAAAGTTTTGTCCAACTAGTGTTGGACTTGAAAAACAAGATTAAAACTAAATCAAAAAACGTTAAAATAGGAATGTACAAATTCACCCCCTATTTGACATACAAATCATCCCCAAATCACAAGCCCTAACCAGCGAATCCAATCCCAACGTTAACTTCTCACGTCCTTCATCCTGCTTCTGTCTTCAACGTGACGAAGTCTAGCTAGCTTTCAAAATACAACAGCTCTCTCCACTCCCGAATCAACTTCTACTCCTTCCAGTTCAGCCGTTTCCCATCCGAGTAAAGGCGTTGCCGTCGACTATAATGGAGTTGTAGAAGAGCTCTGTCCAGTTCAGCCTGTATCCACCGTTGCATAGCGCATAAGAAATTGTAAATTTTCCCTTCTCAAACCCTTAATGTTGGTCCTTTGCTCGTGGGATGGTGGCATGGTTGTGTATTGTTGCTGCATTTGGGTTGCTGGAGAATTAGATTGCTGCTTGTTGTGCTTGGTACTATCTCCTCTCTTTTTGTTTTTGTTTTTTTTTGTTGTTCTTGTGCTTGCTCTACTGCCTATTTTGCTGTATTTTTTTATTTTTTTATTTTTTGAGAAGCTCCCCTTCTCGTGCCTTAATAGATTCGGGTGTATGAAAAAATAGCATGTAGTTGCATTTAAAAAAAATCAATAATAAAATAAGAATCCATTATGTTGATGCTTTTTTATGGTGTTGTATAATAATGTGATATTTATCTATTTATCTTTTTCTAAACTAGAAGATGTCAAGTATGGGCATTACAGATAATAAACTGAAATTATTGTATGATCACCTGATGTTTATCTATTTATTTTTTCTAAACTTCAAGTAGATGTCAATTATGAGCATTACAGATAGTAAACAGAAATCATTGTATGATCAAGTGATTTTTATCTATTTATTTGTTTCTTTTTTTATTCTAGTGATGCTTGGATACCTTGCTCAAAAATTTCAGTTTACAAGAAATATCAAAATGGGTAGCTTTGTTAGATATGAGAAGAACCAAAAGCAAAATTTATAGATATTTTACATATGAATTCCTAAAACGCTCAATGAAAAACTGAAACAAAAACATACAATAAACAAGAGCTTACATTTCCATAGTCAATGAGAAAGAAACAGTGTGAAATAATTCAATAATTACAAAATAAGCAAAAAGGAAAACATAAGAAAAACAAAACAATTAACAGCTATTATGAATAATAGCATAGCACTACTAGAATTGGTTGAATCAACAGAACCAAGGATGTTATGAAAGAAACAATGGCAGAACAACAGAAAGATCCCCTTGAAATTACTAGTGAGGCAACACCAAATGCAAGTAACACCCCAAAGTACATTATGTGTGCACCATATGGGGAATAAACGGCTTCATATTTTTCTTTCTCAAGTATGTAGATAGGTGAGTGGAAGCAAGCAATTGGAACTTGATACTTTCATGGGACTCAACATTATTTGCCTTCACGAAAAGAATACATGTGCCTCGTTGGATATTTTTCAAAGCTTTTCTCCTAGGTACCCAGTTATGAAAGGCGCCTATTAAAATCTCGTAGATTTTGTAAATTTAGAAGGATTATGAAATTCAAAAAAATTTCCAATGATGAAGCTGGATTCATAAGAACTAGTCTTGCACCCGTGCATTGCACGGGGAGAACAGTTCACAACAATCTAATATAATTAGCAATGACAAATTTAAATCAATGGGAAACAAAGGTTAAAAATTGATAATAAAATTTTATTTTTCTATAAATATTAAATGCAAATATAATAAACAAATTGTGACATATAGATTATGCTTGACCCTAGAAGCAGAGAAGAAAAAGAATTTTCACAAAGTATCATTGAGCTTAGCAAAACAGAAATTCGCATGAATCAATATCCTCTATTCTTGAAAATTGAACGTTTTGCAAATATGATAAAACTATGAATTTTGTTGATTAAATTACAATCTTCTATATATCACAACAATATCTAAAGCAACCAACGTGTAGACAGAAAAGTGTTCTTGTGTATTACATTTTCAGAAGTGTAACACTTATTCCTCTTGTTCTCCTTTGTCAAGTCACTTGCTCGAATCACTGCGCTTCTTCGTTGATACTTAACATGGAAAGTCTTCTTCAATAACTTTTTTTTATGAGACTCCTTCAATAACTTGGAAACACTACAAATAGTAAAAACAATACAATGATATTTTGTTAGCCACCCAACAAATGAAGTGTCAAAATAAGGAAACGTTCTCTTAGTAAAGGAAAATTCAGCTTCGTAACTAAAAAAGATAGGAAGAAGAGATGCAGTCCCCTTTAATATTCTACTTTAAGGGTTTGTTGTTGATTGTGCTGCACCATATTACATGGAAAATCAGCATTTTGCAAATAAATATTAAGATTATTTACAAAAATAATAATACACAAATACGGTGACTTAAACAATGTCATCTTCACCACCGTCATCCCAATTTTTCTGCATCAATGAGAAGCTGCAACAAAACCAATAAATAGTAAAAGTTCATATCAAAATAAGACGATGCCAACACCCCGCATGACTCTAGGCAAATTACATAAGACGCTTCCTTGTATTTTCACCAAATCATTTCTTACATCAAAATCAATTATCTAATGTTCCATGTGTCATTCATGCTTCTGCCAAATTCTAAGTAGTGAATGATTTGGATCATTATATACCTAAACTTGAGAAAAGAAAGCAGTGAATGGGATCAAAATCCATTCTCTGGACTCTCCTAACATAGTTGGATCATGAAAACTGATAAATCTGGAGTCACAATAAAATTAAAGTAAAGCGGCCATAAAGTTGAATCCACATTAAAGATGTTAGCTTTGCAGATCAGAAAAAAACTAATTCATCACTTATATATAATAAACTTCCAACTTTTTACATGACTAAAAAGTGACAAAAAAGATCCATTTTTATAGGGGTAAAACTCTCCCAACTTTACTTAAGCACAAACCGATGGTGTTACCATCTCGTTCTGTTTGAGCCATCTAAGAGTTAAACAAATGTGTTTCAATTTTGTAGCAAGTAATAAAGCTTAACAAGTTAATATCAAGTTAGCATGCTATTCAAATTAGACTGCATATCACACTAAGACCCATTACCTAAAACCATGGGAAGACTGTGTGACATGCCTCTCATAAAGTGAATATCAAAGAGAAAACAAAACAACTCAGTTAATGATTTTGAATAACATGCTCTGTTTAGACAAAATACTTACCTATTAGTACTGTACATGTTCGAGGTTATTCGTGTTAAAAGCCACATCCAAGCTTACTTGAAAACATGTTTCTGTTTATCATTCTTCACCAGTGGAAATGCCATTAGCGATAGAAGACATACATAGTCTGCATTAGTGGTTGTGAGATATATTGATGAAATTGAACATCCTCTCCTATAGTGACCTCATTCGTACTTATACTTAATGCTTTTCTTCTATTGCTGTTTTTTTCCCTAGTGCGCTATGTCTTGGGTTATTACCTCACTATGTAAACTGTCCGATTGAACCTTTTGCTCAACAAATGAGCACAAAGGTTAAAATTGTTGTCTTAATTTTGGTTTTAATTATTTTTTTGCCCATGTATATGTTTAATGACTAATGGTATTTTTGTTTTCTCAATTTCATGTACGGACACTAGAAAGATGAAGTGCACGAGTGGAGACATAAGCAATCGTAGCATGATTGACAAAATCCGCTACGTTATGGAGAACCTTAACGAAGAGCACAAGACAATGTTTGAAGATAGTTGTTTTGTTTCATTAGCTCATCTCCAGGAGCTGCTAATAGCAAACCAAATTGTTCATAATGTTCTGAAACGCGGCACCATATCTGACAGCGAAACTGAGGCATGGATAATAGTAAAAAACAAACAAGCTAGGTTTGGGTTGCAAGAGTTTGCGTTGGTGACGGGGCTCAATACGGGGGAACCAAATGAGGAGGTCGAAAGTGAATGGAAGTCATGTCGGTTGGTGGAGGAATATCTCAAAACCTGCACAGGAAAAATATACAGAAGTGACTTGTTGAGAGCATTCGGTAGGTATGGCCCTCCTGCCGACAAAAAAAGCTTGGCCTCCTCGTCTTTCTTGTATGGGTAATGCTCGATTCTGAGGAGGGGACACAACTTCCGTTATGGTTGTTCCACGATGTCGAGGACCTTCAATGACTCAATAGCTACGCTTGGGGGAAGAAGTCGTTCTTGATGACACTGAAAAATTTCCAAAAGGTACGGATGGAGCAAGTTGAGGGAAGGAAGAGGGATTCCCACAACTTGCACAGGTTCCCATACGCCATAATGGTTAGATAACTGTTAACTCACTACTCAATAACGGTGCCCTCCTTTCACCGGGAGCCATCGGAGTGATACCCGGTGAAAGGAGAGCCCCAAAACTGTTATAGATCTCCATCACTGCACCATTCCGTGATAGCACCGGATACGTGGCATTACTCCGTTATAGCATTAACGATGTCGAAACCTCCTGAGACTTGACATTCATGACTCCAAGGTGTCCCATTTCGTGTTTCTAGTGTGATATCTGAATCTGGATGAGCAAATGCTCATGGTTTGTGGACATCACAAGTTTCGACACAATGTGCCACTAAGTTATGTCTATCACCCTATATGTTGCCTATGCCCCTCCCCCAGCCCATACGCGTCGATCTACACTTGGATCAGACCGTGAACCATGGGAGTGATACCTAGTGAAAAGCGGGCCCCAAAACCGTTACTGATCGCCATCACTGCACCATGCCGTGATAGCACCAGATTCGCGGCATCACTCCGTTATGGCCTTAACGATGTCCAAACCTCCTGAGACTTGACAGTAATGACTGAATGATGTCCCATTTCGTGTTTCCAGTGTGTTTGTGGACATCACAAGTTTCAACATAATGTGCCACTAAGTTATGTTTATCACCATATATGTTGCCTATGCCCCTTCTCCTAGTCCAAACGCGTTGATCTACACTTGGATCAGACGGGAAGCCATTGGAGTGATGCTCGGTGAAAGGAGGGCCCCAAAGTCATTACGGATCGCCATCAGCATCATGCTGCGATAGCACTAGATTCGTGGTATCACTCCCTTATGGCCTTAACGATGTCGAAACTTCCTGGGACTTGACAATCATGAGGAAAACGTGTCCCATTTTGTGTTTCCAGTGTGTTATATGAATCTGGATGAGCGAATGCATGATTTGTGGACATATAGTGTTGTTAATAATGTGAAATGGTGTTTAAAAGTTCGTATTTACATTCAAGTTGGATAATTATAGGCTAAAATCCAAGAGGAGGTCAATTTGGGTGAATCTGGATAATTTATCGCAAATTACAAACTACAAACAATTTCAAAAGGAGGACGGAATTGTAGCAGCCAAGGCCATGCGGCCACATGGATCGGCCATTCGGCCGCATGATTTGGCAGAAACTTGGTAGAAAATTACCAGAGTGCTTGATGCGGGTGCACAATCCAGCCAATGCGCCCGCACCATACAACCAGAAATTAGCAGAATCTTTCCAGTCATTCCATGCGGCCGCATGGTCAGTTTCACTGATTTCTTCCTTTATTTTCCTTTTTTTTCCTATACAACCACATGCTATGCAGTATTATTTGCTAAAAAGTTAACATAGAAACCATGTAACTAAAAAGTTTAAGTGGAGAAAGACTATGTAACGGTACAAATAGGGACGAATTTTATATCTAAAAAATGAATCAACACCTGACTAAATATACATGTGAGTTTTTTTATTCACAAATTTACATCCAATATAACCAATGCTATGCCACTATATACCAAAATATACAGCATTGCTCTATGCATATCAAGCAATAACAAAATATGGGAAAATGGACAAAAGCATGAAGGAAAATCGACCTCGATTCCAACAAAATCAAAATACCATCACAATACCTGACTACAGTGCTCTCATCTCACTCAATGATATACAATTTGTGCACGTAGCTCGGTTATGGCCCGTTTTTAAACACTTACTGCACTTGCGCTACTTCCGTGTCTCTATAGCAGACCGTTTCCTCTTTTTCGCTGGACGACCGCTTTGCCTCTATGTTAATGGTGGTAGGACAACTATGGATTTAACATGTTCTGGAACTATCCACTCATCCTCACTCAATAGTGGGTATATACAATTAGAATATGATTTTCTCCAGAAAGCAGTAGTAAAATAGGGAGAGCTCAAGTCATACCCATCGACGCTAATACTCTTTGTTGCAGCAATTGCATTTGAACATGGAAATTTATTCAAGTCGAACTTCCGGTAACTGCAGCTCCGATCAGCCAAGTCCACAAAGTGTTCTTCTTCATTCCTACCCACCTGGAACTTGTAATCGAAAATCGGTACAACTTCCATCAACCTAGCCTTGTTATACATCGCACACATCTTCTCCTCCATTGGTGGGGTTAGACGACTTCCACATCTCTCTGCGTTGACATGCCTATCATAAAACCATTGTTGTAGCATTCCCCGGATATGTTCAAGTAACCCAATTATTGGATAGTCACGAGCACCCTTCAATGCAGAATTTAATGCTTCAGAGTTATTTGTTGTCATTATATTGTACCTCACCCCCTCATTATGTGCTCGGCTCCAATATTGCAGTGGAACTCTTTCTATTAAGTATGCTTCAATGCCATCTACTTTTCCACATAGTACTGCGAAATAGTTATCAAACTCCTTAAAACTATATGCTTCCGCTGCCGCTTGAAAAAACTCCACTACATCTGCTTTAGGATAATTGTTCTTTAAGTTTTGTTCCAAGTGCCACTTGCAGTTCACATGGTGTGCAAAGTGATAGCCAGTACGAAGAGCTCCAGGAATGGATGCCGCGCGGTCAGATACAAACACCAACTCTCGTGTATCTCTAGTTATCAAGTGCAACTTATAGAAGAACCAAGTGTAAGCATCCTCATTCTCCGAGTCAACCATAGCCCATGCGAGAGGGTATATCTGAGTATTTGCATCTTGACACGTCACCACAATTAATGTGCCTCGATAACGAGATGTCAAAAAAGAACTATCTATCGAGATAACTGGCCGCATTGAGGCTTGAAAGCCCTGTATACTTTGCTCTAAGGCCATGAAAAAGTACTTGAAGTGATGTTCATCATCAACTTCAATACATGTCAGTATCCCGGGATTTTCTTTCTCTAAAACATGAGAATAAGATGGCAATTTCGCATAACTTTCTTGTGGTGTCCCCCTAACCAGTCCATATGCAAAGTCTCTTGCCATATATGCCTTTGTATAACTAATACGACTACCAAACTTCTCTCGAATATCATTGATGATGTTCCTGGGCCTATACACCCTACTACCATCTTTAAACTTTGAGGCAATGTGAATTCTTATCAGTAAGTATGAAGCATGCCTATGATCAAGATTTTGAATTGTCATGGAGCAACTATATTGCCGAGTATATTTCTTGATCTAGAATATATCAAAATTCTTCAACTTTGAGGCCCTCAGCCGCCATTCACATTTTTCAGTTAGGCATTTGACCACATATGTGCTCTTATTTGATTCCAATACTCTATACTCAAAGTGATACTGGACGGCAAGCAACTGCAACTTATGTATCACATGCAACTTACTTGAGAATATCTGTTTCACTTCAATGTCATCAGATTCTATAATTCTCACTGCTGGTCCAGAGAATTGTGTGGCACCATCAAGGTTCAAATTGCAAGTATCTGTGAGAGTAGGAGGTCCATATGTGGCATTTTGATCTGCACTTTCCTCTACAACATTTACTTCTCCTGAGACTTCTTGCCTCTCTAGATTGGATGCAATTATATTCACCGAATCCCAATCAAATCCAACAGCCTCGGTGCATTCCTCAGGTTCACAGTTCATTTCTTCAAGCTTTTGACCAATTTGCATTTCGAATGACAACTCAGCAGGGGGCGGTGAGAGGTTCACACCGACTCTATCCACCTATAACACGCTACTGTCCGTATGGTTCTCATGAACTCGAGATTTGAAAGTTATACAAAGCGGAACTTCCTTAGCTACAGAGACATACCATTGGAAGTTATCACAGTCAATCTTTGAGGGTGGAAATAGAAACATGGACATGCCAGGTACACATGATTTCAGCTCCATCTCATAGAGGCCATTGTCCACTCCAAGTGCCCCTTGAATTTTATTGTATAGTTCTACGTATGAGATGCTCTTCGAAACACAAACTTGTTTCAACTTCATTTCGTCACCGTCTTCAGCCCTCCAAGTCCAAGATCCATCATTTATCTTCACAAATTCACCTCCATAACAAACATTTATCCACATTGTAACCACACTGTCGATTACTGCATCATAATAAGAACAAAATAGATTTTAGTTCATAACTATGCCTCTATCTAATTTTTATTGAACTAATACTAATTCAGTGGAAACAATAACTATCAAAGTACGGCTTTCACATACCAACCATCATATTACAATCTTAGACAACCCAATGATAAACAAATGGAATGAACTTTCAACATGTACAGCTATGAACAAATTAGCAAAGGCAATACATACCATTGACAACATAACTTTATATACATCAAAAATTAGTTAAACCATCAGATAAAAATCCAAACTCAAAAAGAAAATGAAAATTATGTTCCAACTGCTATAACGGCATCAATGTTGTTATGTATTACAGATCATGGTACTTATTCAGTGATCTCAAGTGAAGCACCATATCATTATTAGAACATTGATATTGACTCTAGAAACCAGTTTAAACTATATGGAAACATGGAAATTGTTCAAACTAAGATAACGACATGTATGCCGTTATTTGGTACGTATCACGGCACATATGCCGTGATATCGATCTAAGCCTCATTATCACCAGTAAAATGTCTAAACAGAGTCCCATTCTTCCCAGAACTCTAAGCAACTTGAGTTTCCTATTTTATATTGATAATTTTTTTTTTATTTTCAGAGCCTTTTGAGGGATTTGTGGTTTACCTCAATACATAAACATGATTTCCCTAATTTGAATGAACAAATCTGCACCTTTTGATCTTTCTTGCATACCCATTTTGAGATGCTTGTGTAGCAGATGGCTTCATCAGTTTTGTGAAGGGATCTCTTGCAATTAACCGCAAAAGCTCTTGGTCTTTTTCCCTCCCTTCAGACGTTATCGCCCTTTTTGGCATTGGATGTTGGGGTTTGAGTTTCAGATGTCATTTTCTTCTTTTGGTTGTAAAGGGCATAAGTCAACGTTAGTAGTGGGGTTAGTTGAGGGATGGAGGGTGGATTTTTATTTATATTTTTATTTTTTTAATTACATACCCTATTTACACAAAAATTATTAATGACACATTTTTTAAATAAAAGTTAAGTGTTCGCCTCTTGCTTTAAATAAAAACCCCCACCTATCACTACTCTTTAGCATAACCCAAAAAATATTCTTGGAGGGTCAAAAGAAGCTCAAAATGGGGGCCGGCATGTCCCTCTCTTGCTCCCACACCCCTTACTGTACTCTGCTCTTTCACTTTCCTTGCAAATCAGTGGACAGCTCTTTTCCTTTCACCAAATCCTTGCAAACCAATCTTCCAAATTCTCGGAATTTCCCCATGGCCCAGGCTCTGAAATGCGGCAGAGTTGAAGAATTGGGAACCGAAGAGGATAATTCTCTGACCCATGTGTTTGATCCTCATACAATTGAAACCCAGTTGCTTCAGAAAATGGAATATGACGCCCTCGTATGGAGTTCCCTTCACGGGCTTGTTGTTGGAGACACGAATTCACAGGTGGGTTTGAAGTGGATAAGTGAATGAAAATTTTCTTCCGTTCAATTTTGTCCTACTTTTACAAAATATTGAAAAACTGATCTCCTATGGTATGCTGTTCTTTTTCTTTTTTTTTTTTTTCTTTTCCTTTTTTTCCCCCTGAAATTGAAAAATTAGGTTTGATGTTTGTATTCTGATATTTTTTATCATATTCGGTTCTGCTGTATTGATGAACATTACTCAAATAACTGAGAACATATAGTAAAAATGTAGATACGAATGTGATGAATGGATTTATTAATATGCTTGTCGTTTGGGAAGGCTTGGCCAATAGATACTCTGATGAAACATTCATTTGTCCAATAGCAGGGATCAAATATTAGGATTAGTTGTTCACATACCAGTGTTTCTAACTTGCAGAGATCAGGAAAAATTCCTGGGGTGGGCATGGTACATGCTCCATTTTCTTTGTTGCCTATGCCATTCCCTGAAACTCATTGGAAACTAGCTTGTGAAGTAGCGCCCATTTTCAATGAACTTGTGGATCGCCTGAGTTTGGATGGAAAATTCCTGCAGGACGCGCTTTCAAGGTTAACTCTTTCTCACTCTTGTTAGTAAGTTCTGCCACAAGCAACAATACCTGCCCGTTCACCCCCATTGATAACAAAATTTATTTCTACAGTTCTCCATTATTGTTTCCCCCCTTTTCTTATTCTTTTTATCTCTGTAGAAGATACCGAATTAGCTAGTAGATGTTATGGTATTTCCACCTTATGTGATACCCTGAACATTCATTTCCATTGTTTTTCTCAGCATTGTTTGACTTCAACCTTTTGCAGAACCAGGAAAGTCGATGCTTTCACATCTAGACTCTTAGATATTCATTCCAAGATGTTAGATGCCAACAAGGAAGAGGTGTGTCTCGCTACATACTCAGTTGTTAAATTGATTACAAAATACTGGTATTTATTTTGGTTTTCATTTTGATATTCCCATGGCTTGTATGACATGCACGAAAATTGGAGGTAATTTGTCAAGGTAATACAATAGAAACTTAGTTCAGCTAGTTGGGTTTGATACACAGCACCTAATGCACAACAAAATACTGTTCCAGTTTGCTACAATTTCATTTTTCCATTTCCGTTTTCCTGGTTGGTCATTTTGTATTTTTGCAAGCTTTCTAATAAAATTTTGTAGTGAGTAATTGTTAAGAGATTCCAAACTCTTCAAAAGTGGAAAATTATAATCGAGTCTTCATTTTTTCTAAAAAATTGTTGTTGTAATTATTCTAACGATAGTAGATTTATATGAGTTTGTACGTAACTAATAGAAGCATATTATTTGGAAGTTTCCTTCTTTGCATGTAGGAGTTGTGAATAAGTATTATACACACAATTCAAAATAAGATAGAAACCAATTTTTTTCACATGGTAATCGGAGAGCTATAATTTGTGTTGTTGTACCTTTTCCATTTATCTTCAGGCTGTAATTTTGACGTGACCAAGAATTGCACAACTTCATTGCTAGCAGTAGCTAACTTCCGATTCTTAAAAATGAAAGAATAGGAACTTAATTGCTGACAAATCTTTGTTTATTTATTTATTTTTTATTTTTTGTTGGATAGTAATAAGCTCTTTCTAGGGGATGTGTCCAAAACGTGTCATGAGCAGAAAATAAATATAATCCTGCTACCATGTTTGAATAATTGAAAGAAAAAAAAAAAAGCAAAAGAGAATGATAACGGCTGCACAAAAATAATTCACATTTATCAGGGAACTGAAAAAGAATTCAAAGGATAAATAAGTGCACAATTAGGGAGAGAATTTGAGGTTTATTCAATGAAAAAGTCCTGTACAAAGAATAACGCTCTTTTTATAAGGTTTGGAATGTTAGATCACAAACTAAGTAGGAAAATAAAGGATTTTTTGGCGGAAGTTAACTACAGAAATTAATCAAATGAGTAGCGAAACAAGAATTAAAGACATAGTAGAAGACCTTAATTAAATTGATTCCTTTTCCCTTCCAGAATCTACGTTCCGTGTTGCTTCATTTCTCCATTGGCTGAAAATAACTAAACTATGGAAAGTTATGCTTTAGATAGCTATCGGAAAGTTCTGTACCCAGCTAGCAAAATCCAGTAATCCATGCGTTATTAGTGGGCGAATGATCATTCTAAAGCACCAAGAGTTTCCAAGAGCCTCCTCTGAAAGCAACCAACTCACTATTAAGGATCTTGTTCATGACATCAATATGAGAAAATGATGTAATTGGGTGTGAGAAAGCGGATGACTAAACGTGCAGAAATGGATGATGGCAACAATCTGAAGCTCGAGCGTAAAAATATCATAAAGTAAAATCTAATGTAGTGAAAAATTTTCACAACTCAAATAAAAAAAAAAAAGGAAGAAGGTGTGTGCTAAGTGGTAGGTGCTAGGTACTTCAACTTAACCGTCTTGGGTTCAACTGTTATTTCTCGCTTAAATTTTTTAATTTACCCTAAAAAAAAAAAGGTTTGACGGGTCGGGTTGGGATGTGAAATACCCATCCCCACCCCACTACGGCGCGGACACTTGCACCAAGTCTCCGACCCATTACTTGATGTGCTCGGGTATTACCCACCCGTTCGGGTCAAGGCCCCCCTAGATCTCAGATTTTCGGGTTCAAACTATGGTCCCTAATTGAAACCTAATTTATGTAACATCTCACTTAAGGAGGTCTAGTTAGATCATCTTTCTAGTTACGCCATAGGTTTATGTTGACATAAATGACTAGTTTGGCCCGAACATGTAATTCCCATAGAAGTAATTAACAAAGGGGAAATACGATGAGTATACAGTATGTCCATAGCCAGGGCTATCTACGAGAAGAATGTCCATAAGAGGCGTTGTCTGAGAGATTTTCAAAGATAATGCTAAAGTGGGAAGACAAAAATAGTCATTGTATTGCGACTCAAAGCAAATGAACAGGTAAAGGAATTAATTAAAAGTAATTTGTTGGTTCTTTTAAAGTCACAAATAAGAAAATATTTGACCATCTATTTCATTAGCTTTTCCATCTTATGCGGAGTAGATATTACAATTGCAACCTAAAAACATTGATAAGTAAACGGTAATTGCAGACTAAAGCAAGTAGTGGTAAAATCTAAACGGAGTACTGAAATAAAATCTTTAGGTAGCTTCATGTATGGTACTCAACCTTTTGGCATTCCTTCAAATCATTTTTATCCGCTCTACCATCCCACACCCATTTATTTATTCTCCAATATGGCGTTACTAACAATTTTCTATATTTTTTTACTGGGCATCAACCTCTTGAAAGTTAGCATTCTTCCAAATCATTTGTATCCTCTCTACTATCCCACACCCTTTATTTATTCTCCCATATGGCCTTACTAACAATTTTCTATGTTTTTGTTGTTACATTAAATAAAGACGAAATCATTAAACTATATATATATATAAATTAAGACAAAAACCAGTATAAAATCAGAATATAATTGCTCTTCAAATGAAAATTGTCTTACTCCTACCGCTGGAACAGCCACTTCCGAACCACTTCAAATCTGTACTACGACTGATCTCCAAAACCATGACGCTACCACACAAGAGATAGAAATTTTCCTTTGTTGCTTTGCGGAAATGGCAGCAAGTAGGAGGTTCTTTCTTATTTATTTATTTTTTTGCCATTTGAAATTGTGATGAGCCCCAAATAAGCTAATCAAATCAAAGGAATGAAACATGGATCGACAAATGTTTGGGAGTTCCTCTATTGAATCTTTTTCCTTCTTGTTGGATATCTTGTTCGTACACGCCTTCTCTTTGTTTCCCGGGCATCTAGTGAGTTACATGTAGAGTTCGAAAAGGTCAAATCTTTGATGATTCCATCATCTATGATTGAGTTGCGAAAACTTTTGGATAGGTATCCTACATCTAAACCGAATTCTTTAGTGTGCTTTTGTAGTGTCGCATTGATACCATTGGAGCACAAAAAGCTTTTAGTTAGATTTACTGTGTTTTCAATAACAAATTATAAACTGATGGATTATAAATTGTAAATTGATTTATAAACTTTCACGTGAAATTACTTTATTAGACCTTTTCTTTTGGAAAGTAAAAAATTATGGTGTGAGTTTTAACTTGACTAGTTATAATTTTTGACTTTTCGAACAAGTGAACCGATGTAATGTTGCAATATGGCAGTTTATAAACGAATGTGGTCTACGATCAATTGCAAACACATTGTTAAGGGGTCATGAACTTAAATGCATTATGAACTTCTGCTTCTTGGAGTCATTTCAAATCCATGTTGAAGTGTCAAAATTACAATTCCACAACATGGCCATGTAGCCTTTAATCAATCAAGGTTGTCAACTCTCTCTGTCTCTCTGTCTCTCTCTCACACACACACACACGCACATACACATTGTAGTTTCATTGTTGTGATAATGATTGTTGTGATAATGACGATTATTATTATTTTGTTGTTGTTTACCATATTTTTTGTTGTTATTTGGTGTTTTCAACATACTCCACTTACGCTGTTAAATGCCGCGGTTTTCTCTATCATCTAAGTGTAACTGTAACTTACAAAATTGATCCTCATGATTAACAGTCAAGTGATGTCTTCCAGTACCAATGCAATACTTATGTTCTCATTAAGTGCTAGTTTGATATTCCATTCATATTTTTAAGATCATTGTTTTAAAAGTTCAAACTTATTCACTTCTGTTATAGCTCAAATGCTGAATCTTACAAACTATTCATGGAACTATGGAAGTAGGTTGTGTCTACTGTGGGTTGGAGAGTACACTAATTCCCTTATACATGTAACCTAGGAAATACGTCTAGGGCTACATCGTTCTGACTATATGCTGGATGAACAAACTAAGCTGCTTCTCCAAATAGAGCTCAACACAATTTCATCTTCATTTCCTGGGCTGAGCAGTCTTATTAGTGAGCTTCACAGGTAATTTCACTAGTTTTGCTTTCTTCTTCTTCTACCTGTTAAATATCCATTTATAAGCTGATTCCCATCCTGATAGTTATAAGAAAGATCTTGTTGGTTTTTTCCCCTTATTTTTCATTTTTGTATCGTGTTATTTTCCATTTTGCTCGAGAGTCTTGGGTGGATAGTTCATGTTCACATTACAATCTGCGTGAGCCAGTAACATGGGCTAGAATTCACTCTATTTTTCTGGAGTGAGAAATATTTAAAGCTTTACTTCATGAATGAATGAAAGAATTGTTTGAGATTAAAAAACTTGCTGAGTCTATTCACGCCTAGATCAAAATCCTTGCTGAATCTACATTCTCAGAAATTTGAACATGGATTTAACTATTCCAAAAAATTAATGCAAATAAATTCAACAATAACATGAAAATCAAGGGTATGACCATTCAAGACATGTAAAATTAAGTGTATATTCATCTATTGTATACCATTTTGACAAAATATATCTAGCAAACTTTAAAGCATTCTTTATTATACTATATATATCTTTCAAAATTTAAGGCATTCTTTTTTATACTATATATATCTTTCAAAATTTAAAGCATTCTTTATTATACTGTATTGCTAATGACCGCATTTTCTAGATACTATATCCATCAAAGAGTTTTCTAGTTGCCCAAATGTAGAAAGTGAATATAGGTTATAAAACCCATACCTTGCTACCTGGATTCTCCAACATATTAGAGGAAGATAATGAGAATACAGAGCATAATAAAGAGACTAGTTAAGCAAAGTCAGGTTAATATGCTTGGGAGCCATGGCAACATTAGTTCATCACATGTCTTCCAAATTAAGACTCATGAGCAACAGTGACTGCTAAACTATTGGATTTGAATCACCTTGAACTGCATGATTGAACTCTAACCATATTTGCATTGAATCCACAAAGTAAAGAAAAAGCTGGAAGTCGGGAAATCCCACCATAGTAACTGAGTTCTTTGACCCCACCAAAAAAATTTCAGATGCAAGTATAAAAACCTTATCCCCAACTTAGATTAACAGAGGAAGACAGGTAGTATAGAGAGATGAGAAAAAGAAAATGAGTACTCAAGAGATTTATATATTTTAACCTATATTAATCACTGGATTGTTCTTGGATGGGTAATAACTTCAATCCTTAATTACAACGGTCAGTACAACACAGATTTCGTTGCCTTTTTCAACACCTATAGTGACATTCCGTCAAGGTTAGTGTATGGATATTCATTCATTATTTAATGGGAATTGGTATGCTCAGGGCATATCAGCTCGTGTCTGACAAGCGATTTTTAGAATGTTTGGCACATAATGAACATGACTTAAACGTGCCTCCAAGAAACATTTCCTGTGCCATTATTTTTTGTATTTCAAAATTTATGTTATGCAGCCATTCTGTATAGCATTCCACCTGGTTTATCAACATCTACTCAATATCTAGAAGATTCTTTTCATGAGCCCACAGGAAATCCTTTGACTTCAGCCTTTCAATGTTACATTCGGAGAGTACTGGTGATTCCTTGTTCTGGCGGTAATCATAAAAATGCTTCTCCTTATCTATCACCTTTTTGTTTTTTGCCTGGAATTTACCAATTTTGGCTACAGCCAAAGCCATTCTGCTTCAGAATTCCCTAAGCCACTTGAGACCAATTAATGTGAACAAAATATCTTGGAATATTTGTACAAGTATTCTGTAAAATAGATAATAGGGAGTAAGGTGGTAAGTTTTAGAAGGAGAAAGAAATAGTAGAGAAGCACAACAAAAGCTCTGTTCTATATTATATTGAGATATTTAGATGATGCAAACTAGATCTACCGTTACGAGTCAATTAATTATGCAATTAAGAGTGAGTTAATTCTTAGAATAAGTTTCATTTTCATTCGTTGTATTAGTAATTATAGTCATATGCATTCAATGCATTAGTAGTATAAATAGAGTCCAAAAACAAGAATTGTAGAGAACCTATTTCCTGAATATTAAAATTATCAAGTTTTATTCAAGTATTCTCTTAAGTTTTTCCAGATTTTACTTAAAAATCTTGGCTCTAACAATGTTTGGAGTACTCTTATCTCCTGATTTTTTTCATTAAAGAATCAGATTGCTTTAAGTGGTATCAGAGCTTGTAAAGACCCGTTACTATGACTAATTAATGGCTAGACAAGCTGAGGATCGAGTGGAGGAGTTTCTAGGGTGGAATTTCATAATCTCAAACAACAGATCACCAAACTATGCACTAGATTGGAACAGGCTGGTCTATTGGGCATTAATGAACCCAATGCCTCACGTCAAAAGAGAGAAACAGAGGTACCAAATTTTGATGGGCACTTGGATATTGATGATTTCTTAGATTGGTTGCAAATAATTGAGGAATTCTTTGAGGATTTGGATATTCCAGAAGGAAAAAGAGTCAAAGTGTGTTGAGCGCAGACTATGTGGTGGTGCTGCACATTGGTGGCAACAAGTCCAACACTATCGTTGAATGGAAGGTTGAGAACCTGTTCGTACTTGGCCAAAAATGAAGCGTTTATTGAGGGATAAGTTCCTTCCTAGCAGTTACTTTCAAACAATGTATCAACCGTATCGAAATTGCAAGCAACTAAGTCGAAGTGTTGAAGAGTATACAAAGGAGTTCTATTACTTGCATGCTGAAAACAATATTCCTGAATCTGAAACTCTAGTCTCGGGGTACATATATGGACTGAATGTTGGAATTAAATAGAAGCTTGAGTCACAAACCATTTAGACGATGGACGAGGCAGTTAACTTGGCTCTACGTGTTGAATCTCATATCGGTAGAAAGACCAAAAACACTAGGAGGGCATCCAATCCAAGTTTCGGCCAAGAATCTGTTGGAACTAATGTTAGAGTAGATGGAAAGCCGTCCAATGATGAAGAGGATGACGTAAATAAGATGATGATTATTTTGAAGAAAGAGGAGAACAACCTTGGCCCTAATTTTACTAAAATTAATGAGGTGGATCATGAGTTAGAGAAGAAGAATGAGAAGGAGAATGAGCAAGTATTAAATTTTGAAATTGTGGAACAAAAGGAAGGTATTTGTTGAAAAGAATATGATGAAGGGCATTAAGTTGAGCAGCCCAAAGTATTTAGCAAATGAAAAACAGGATCTGAGTCAACCTATCTCGTATAAATGGAGTGTGGTTGATGCGAATGACTATGAAAGAGAGGAAGAGTTATTCTTGCTAACTGTTCATGCTAACTTCAAAGGTTGGTTATAATATCTTCATCCTTAACAATACACTTCCTAATGAGATTTTAGAGATGAAGTTGTTCATCAATGGATTTGGTTACCATCCAGTAGTGATGGCAATGGGGCGGATCGGCCCCGCCCCCGATTATTTCGGGTCGGGGCAGTTCGGGTTGGGGTAGGGGCGGTTTGCTGCCCCGTTTAGGAATTTTTTATTTTTTATTTTTTTATTTTTTTTTTTTTAAGGATTTGGTGATGATTTTTGGGGTTCCCATGCTACGTACCAACCACCCTTAAAGAATTTTTTTAAAATAAAATTTGGGGTTTTGCAAGTGTTTCTTCCTTTTTTTTTTTTTTTTAAAAAACATTTAAAAGGATCGGGGCCACCCCGACCCGCCCCGCCCCGGCGGATAGTGCCCCGATCCGCCCCGCCAACCCGCGGGGCGGCATTTTTCTGACATGTTCGGTTCGGAGCACCGCGGGTATCTGGGCGGGTCGCTTCAAATTACCATCCCTACCATCCAGTCTGTCACAAGGCTATGGAGAAAAAGATTGCATTGAGGGGGGTTTGGAGCAAATCTTTTCATGGCATGATTGTTGGTTTTGGAAGAAAAATTCTTTTGTGTCTTGGTTGAGCACATTTCCAGATTATTGTAGATAGCCGTTTGCAATTTGGCAATGGCTACCCAGATGTTTTATCTTATGGGATCTTTATGAATACCATGGTGAAAACAAGGATAGTCATGGTGCTAAACTGGGGGACGAGTTTCTCCAAAGGGAGGGGAATTGATGCAAGCTAAATCAACCATTACGAGTGACTTAATTAGGGAGTTGATGCAAATTATTTCTACAGTTAAGAGTCAATTAATTATGCAATTAAGAGTGAGTTAACTCTTAGAATAAGTTTCATTTTCACTCAATGTATTAGTAATTATAGAGTTATATGCATTCAATGTATTAGTAGTATAAGTAGAGTCCAAAAACAAGAGTTATAGAGAACCTATTTCCTGAATATTAAAATTATCAAGTCTTATTCCAGTATTCTCTTAAGTTTTTCCAGATTTTACTTAAAAATCTTTGCTCTAACGGTGTTTGGAGTATTCTTATCTCCTGATTCTTTTCGTTAAAGAATCAGATTGCTTTATTATAGAAGGATGTATATACAAGAAATGAAAATAAAAAGATGATATCAAAACTAGAGAAACTTGGTTCAAGTAACATTTGTGAATGGTATGACCATACTTCCCACACAACTGACACTTGGGTGTTAGAGCTCTTTATACATGGAGAATAATGAAAACCTAATTTACAAATTAAATCAAATCTTCCAGCATCTTCAAAGTGAATTACTTAAATTAGCCAGCTTAATTAAGCTTTGTCCCACAATCTCTTGGGTCCAGCATGTTGACCATCTTTTCTCATTTTTCTTAATAAAATCTGGGCAATATCTGAGAACCAAGAAACTGTATCATGAACTCAGGACTCAATTCAGATTTCTCGAATATGCCCCCCGTTATTAAACTAATTCTATTTCAAAACAGAAATAGATTTTAGGCAAATGAATGGGGGGACGATTTGCATAGTACATCTAGAACCTAGAGGTCCTAGGTTTGATTCCCCCAAGGGGGGTTTTTCTACATTTATTGTAGTTTGTAGTCCCCTGTATAAGGGGGTGGTATTGTTGATTTATTTGCGTTGTGCTTTAGTGGGACACATATCTAAACAAAAGCAGGAAATAACGAGAATATTAAATGTTCTTTAAGATCTAAAGTAGCCACCCTCGAATTGAATTTGACATAAGCTTTGTTAATGTTAGCAAAAGTGTCAAATTTTATTGATACTGTATGTTAGCGTGACTAACATAAATTTGAAGATGATAAGTTCCCGTAAGGTAATATGTGGATTATGAGGGTTGTCTTCGCAGGAACTTGAGCACATAAGAGGCTGAAAGCATATGTATTTCCTATATCCTTCTTGTTATGATAAACCAAGTTGCTTGGTCGAGACTTCTTATTGGAAACAGTACACTTCAATGCAAATCAATTTCTTTGCTTGAGATAAATAGGAATCTTTTCGATTATAGCAGTTGGAGTTTTTTCATAACCATATCACATCGAGAAATACATCCAAAAACAGTATTTTTGATTAAATTAGTTTCATCAATTTTTTAAACTAAGGACCGAATCCTGTTTTCTATGATGATCATCTGGATACATCTAATATTTCAACTTTTTTCCTCCTTCCTCTGTTAATTTTGTAGCCTCTTGCTTGGCTCTTTGCATGCTTTAATTTATACGGATTTGGTATGGGTACTCAATGCAACAGTTGGAGACCGTCCTTAGAGCTGGGCATGTCACAGGGTTGACGGGCGTGTTCGGTCGGGTTATGGGATGGAAAAAAATTAAAAAATAACCAGAAAAACCCGAAAAATTGGCCCAAAACCGACAAAACCTGAAAAATGTTGGTTAAACCGGCTAAACCCAACCCAAAACCGAATCAGGTCGGTTTGCGGTTTTGCTTTAGTGAAACAGAGAATGGTCGGGTCTGTTTTGGACGAGGCCAAAACCGACCCGACCCGACCCTACCGCACCGACGCCCAGCCCTGTCCATACTCACTACTCTTCTCCTTATGTCCCTTACTCCTTTATGCCCATTCTTAAATTTTACTTGCAAGTTGAACAATTTTCACAATGTTGTACTGTCGAATATAGTTTTGGACACTCCTTATGATTTGTGCTCTTGGCTTAAAGCAGTCCTATCAGAATTTTGCTACAATTACTGTGGTTATGTGATATGGTAGCTTCATTCTTCAGGAGCTTACTTCGTCAATATGAGCAACATCTTGCATTAGACCCTGAAAGGATTCCACGAAACAATGCCGTTACTCGGTTTGCTGAAGCATTGTCTAAAGCGTGGATCGAATATAATAATCCAAGGTTGTGTTCAATTAGTCATATTAATTCTGATTCTGCAATTGGTAGCTCAAGGAATCTCTTATGCATTAAAGTATTCAATGCAGCGCAGTAGTTATGGTTGTGGTACAAACTGAAGAACGAAATATGTACGATCAACACTGGCTTTGTACGACATTGAAGGAAAAATATCCTTTCCGTCAAGTAAACTGTTAATATTTTTAAACATTGCCATAGTCATTAATTCGTGAAGTTAAACTGTTTAGAATTATTTTGAATGATTATTTTTCTTGTCCGTTTCATCTCAAGATTTCTTTTCGGATGTATTTTCTTAACTGGATAACACATATCAAGTTATAAGTATTAGGAAGACTTTGGCAGAAATTGACGCACTTGGGGAGCTTCTGCCAGATGGAACACTTGTTGTGTATGTATCAGTTTGAACTGAAAAACAATTTTGATCCCTGAATTAACAGAATTAGCTTGTAACCTTTGAGCTGTAATATATGAGAGTTCATAATTGCAGGGATGGCGAAGCAGTTGCAGTTATTTATTTTAGAGCTGGGTATGCACCAAGTGATTATCCTTCGGAGTCGGTGAGTAGATATTGTGTGTTCTTTTTATTTTTATTTTTTTATTTTTTTTTGGGTAAGATTAGCAGATATATTTGTGTCTGATTGTATGCTGCACACATTTTTGCTCATCATTCAGTTCCAAGAGGCATCCATCACCTTTACTTGCACAAGCTAATAATTTGTCTTGTGTGTTGGTCATATTAGTTCTTTAGCAGCTATTGCCAGAAGAAGTGAGAGGGGACCCACCAAGTGCAAATCCCAATGTGCATATTTTGTCTTTCACAATCCTTTTTGCCTAATCATTTTTTTGTGGGAACATGGGAGAACCAAATTTCACCACCCTGTGTTTGGTTATTCAAAAGTAACTTCTGGTTGTATTTCCTTTTAAGATGTTGGACTACATTATTTTTTTTCTTATTTCCACCATGCCATGTATGCACAAACACGTGATTAGATAGGAAAAAGGGAAATGAAAAAGTGGACAGAAAAAAGGTAAAACAGAGTGAGAGAATAAGATACTATCTTGCCTCAGATAGAAATCCAAAATTATTAATTGAAAAACAGATGGAGCTTGTTGATGAATGGTGCTTCGGAGGACTGAAGGGTTAAGAGTGGTTATGTTTGCAATTGTAAATCTTTATTGGTTGGAACCATTTCACTGTGAACATGTAAATTGTATCGTTATTCGGGTTTTCTGACTGAATTTGAAATACATTGACTGGAAATATACAAATAACAATTGATCGCCTAACATTCAAGAGGTAGGCCCCCTCACAAGCTTTCTAGATTTCTGAAAGATTGACAAGTTCCACTTGTTCTACCACTACCACGCCAATTTTTTATTCCTCAATTTTCCTAAGCTGACCCTCCCCTTAGTGGCAGATGCTTATCAGTCTCTGCCCTCAGAGCTATTAGGTTGGCCATGTGTCCTCTTTTCTGAATATCCTTCCATGTAAGGTACTTAAAATACATTTGATATTTGCACTATCGCCTATAGAATTCCATTCTGATCTCAATTGTCCTTTCATGTATAACAGTTTGTTTGTACATTATATGAAATGTCTTTCATGTTATGCATGTACTATGATTGTAAGCAAGGACAACATTCAAGTTAAATGTAGAGCTTATTATTGGTGAAAGCATTTAATTCCATCAATATTGGAATAATAATATTCTTACATTTTTTCACTGTTATTTTCTTAGCAAAAAGAGATTGACTCAGATACTCATAACTCAAGTAGCTTTGAGGATAAAGCCTAAAGGTTTCTTACATGGTCTTGGAAGTAGAAAGGTTAACAAGATTTTAGTTAATAAAATAAACTCATAAATTCACAGTTAGCCTCTCCTGACCCCATTTTGAGCTAATGGAATAGCCAGCTACATATTGAAAATTCAGGTCACACACAAAATCTTACTTTCTCAATAAATCCAGTTTTGTCTCTTGATCACTAGCCTTTATATTTTGCCATCTTGTGCTGTTGAGAATCAAGGCCCATCAAGATTGATATAATAATAAACTTAGAGCTCGATGTAATAATAAACGTGGAGCTTGATGAAATAATAAACGTAGAGCTTAATAAAATAATAAACGTAGAACTTAATAAATTCAGGTTGGTGGCTTCGCTAGCAAGATTTGTCTTAGGTGCCTTGATATAATAAACGTAGAGCTTCCCACCTCCCCAGGGAAAGGGAAAAAAATAAATAAATAAATGGAAAGAAGGTAGGGAATATGTAAATCTATGAGAAATCATTATGGGTAAAATTTTGTGGTTGGTATGAAACCTAAGATATCCTTGGGATAATTAGATGGAGAAAGTTCTTTGTTGACATAATCTACAATATTTCTTTTAAGAAATATACAGGTGTTTTGTTTTTGGGAAATTTATGTAAGACACCCTCTATTTAGGCTATATTTACAGTTCACAGCTTATTTTTAAAAATTTATATTCTATACATTATTTAATGGTAACAAATAGCACCTTTCCAGTTTTTCCTATAAAATTTTATATATACACTAAGAATACACTTGTTGAAACTAACAAATCACACCCAAAATATTATATTGTGAACACTTCATGTACTAATTATTTAATAATGTATTGAAAAAGATTGCAAAAATTTATTTTATTTTTTCAATTTCAACTTTGTAAAAGAGGGAAATACGAATTTGTATTCACCATTTGGTGAATAAGTTATACTTGATGATTGAAGAGACGAAGTTAAATAGTACATCATATTTTGTATTGTTTGCGACTTATTTTTCTTTTTGTATATTTATTTTACTCATAGTATTGCATCCATTATATGGTAATTACTATTTTTAAAAAATTGAAGAATAAAAGAGAGAGAAAATTAATTTGTGATAAAGGAAACTAATAATTAAAATTTTGAAGAATAATAAGGTTAATTTGGTATTTGTAGGGTAACTTTTATGTTTTTCAAGGTTTTTCAACAAAATTTGTTAATATTTTAAACAAAATGCAGTATGTAAAATGTAATTTTTGAAAATGTATTATGCAAATTGTAAATAAACCCTAGCTCCCTAAGCATAAGGTGTGTGTTTTAAATTTCATTTTGCTTTTCTAGAGCCATTTCATCTTGTGGTGAAAATATAGTTTTCATTTGAATTCATCCTAGTCGTTTTCTTTTTGATAATAATACCACTAAAATAACTAATTATGCACCACATTATAAATTCACTACAATTAAATTTTCAATCATAATACCACAATGATTTTACATCTAAAATAATTAAAAGAAAGATCATCCTTCTCCATTACAACCAATTCAATATTCAAGCACCTAAACCTTATCCAACATCCCATCAATTCAATTTCTTGTCAACGATAAAATAGTACCCGATATTCCGTCTTTTTTTTCTTTGGCAAGCATTTAAGTTTCTATTGTTTTCTCATTGAAGATGATGAAGGCATAGATTTTTTCCCCTTCTTTAATAGGTACTTCAATTCACCATGAAATCAAAGTAAATAAAAACCAATTGGAGTTGTATTGAATTTTTGGAGAAAGAGAAATAAACAAAATAAAAAAGGGATGAATCTATGCCTTCCATGCTGCTACATCAATGGCAGGGATCAAATTTGGTCATGAAATGAAGACCAAGGTGCGAGCATGGGGAAAATTAATGTAATTATGATGAAAAATGGGGAAGGAGATGACTGATGGGGAAAATTTTAAATCATGATGAATGTGATAGAAGAAGAAAAAAATTATGTAGAATATATTTAAGGTCATTAATGTAATTTAATTTAAAGATATGCCCTTTGTCCCAAATATATAGTACACTTTTCTTTTTCACAACGATTAAGAATTCTATTGGAAAACACATTTGGTAATCCTCTTAATTTACGCTTATTTAATTAGTAGAATTCAAAATTGATAATTATAACTAAGTATTAAATAGGGGTAGATTAGTAAAGTGGTCTAAATTAGACTTTCCAATATAAAAACGGAACTATATTTTTGGGACAACCCAAAAAGGAAAATTGGACCACATTTTCGGGACGGAGGGAGTATTTTATAAATAAAAACATGGTGTAAGTAATACAAAGTTAGTGATAATATAATTACCCTTCTTTTTCCTTTTCATTGCCTTGTCAGTATATTATATGGGCATTAAAATTGGATCCAAGCATCTGTGAAGCCTCAGTGATCTCTTGTTTTTTTCTTGTAGGAATGGAGAGCTAGGCTGCTAATGGAACAGTCATCTGCTATTAAGTGCCCTTCAATTGCATATCATTTAGCTGGCACCAAGAAGATTCAGCAAGAGCTTGCCAAACCAAATGTGCTAGAAAGGTAGTGTTTGACATTCTGATGCTCTCTTACAATTTTTGCTGTTCTGAATTGTATTCTAATGTGGAAGACGATATGCATGTTTTGTTTATATCCTCTGGTTGATGTGAATATTGACTTTCAGTATATTCTCAAAAAAGGTAATGTTCCTTTTTTGTACTTGAAGGCTTCCTAACAGTATGTTTAGTCGAAATAATTGGTGCTATTTATCTGGCACTCTCTTTTTCACAAGTCTACTGGGAGATTAGCTGTATCTATACCTTCAGTGTCTTGGTTAAGTTTTCCATGGCTTCATGAGCAGATATCTTGAAAACAAAGATGATATTGCCAAACTCCGAAAATGCTTTGCTGGTTTATGGAGTCTGGAGGACTCCAACATTGTCAAGGATGCTATTGAGAAACCTGAATTATATGTAATGAAGCCTCAGAGAGAAGGAGGAGGTCAGACGTTATATTGTCACTGCAAGTCTATATTATTTGCTAAATTATCATTGACAGTTGTTATCTATCTCACTTCAGGGAACAACATCTACGGTGATGATGTGAGAAACACCCTAATTAGAATGGAGATGGGAGCCATGGATGAAGATGCAGCTTACATTCTTATGCAAAGAATTTTTCCTACTGTTTCTCGGGCTATTCTTATGCGACAAGGCATTTCTAGAAAAGATCACGTCATTTCGGAACTCGGTGTATATGCGGCATACTTAAGGTAACCCCCATTTAAAGTGACTTGCACATTGCTTATAATTCCAAGGTTTCTACCCTGAGAAGAACATGCATTAAAAGGAAGAACACTAAGGGCCTTCTGTCTTTGTGTTAGTTTTTAGTTTTCGATCTGTGAGATTAAAACACTCAAAATGACATTTTCTTCCCAAAAATTTTCCTTATTTTCAAAACTGCATTTTGAAAAATAGGAAAGCAAATAGCTTTTCCGAGTTTTAAATTAATTAAGAACTACAAATAGCCTGAAAAAGGTAAAGAGAATGACCCTAAACATTTTTGGAGTCGAGTTCCACAACAAAAACTAAAAGTTTCCATCTTTTTTCTCTTTCTTTTTTTTTTTCTTTTTTTTTTTTGCATCTTTAATGACTGTTGAATATACATACATACAGGAACAAAAATAAAGTGATAATGAATGAAGAATGTGGTTACTTGATGAGAACGAAGGTATCTTCCTCAAATGAAGGTGGGGTTGCTGCTGGCTTCGCAGTTTTAGATAGCATCTATTTAGTTTAGCTTCTGACGGAGTAATGGATTGAGCATTGGCTTATTTGGACACATGATCGAGGAAAAGGGTGACGAAGAATTGTTCTTGGATATTCATTCTTTTACTTTTTTGCTACGCGACCTTCATTTGGATAGTCAGATAATTGCCAAAGATGTTGACCGTTGCTGTTTAGTAGAACACTTGAAGATAGAGAAGTCGGCCAATTTCTTCATACCTGGTGCTCTATCGTATTCATCATATGTGGGCTTGACGAATAATTTGTAATATTTTGGGTCCATTGCTCCACCTGCAATTCAATTATTGATTAACATGTGTTTTGTATTCATGAGCGAAGACTATCACACAATAGTCTTATACATGAGAAGCCATGGCCAATGTTGGGGGAAAAATTCAGTACTCCAGAAGTACTTTATTGCGGAACTCCAGGCCAATGAGGAATTTACTGGCCTTATAAACCCATGTGTGGGTTGGTATTTGGTCTAGAGTATTAGATTTTTTTCCAATGTTGGAGCCATGAATCTCTTTTAAAATAAGAGCTATGAAATGTATCCCTAAGAAGCTATGATTGGTTTTCCATGCGTTTTCACGAGGGGTGTACAAATTTTGTATACTCTATTTGTCACCTCTGTTTTTTTTTCCTCCCCTTACAGAAAAAATTGGAAATATTTTTCAGTCAAACGATATACAAAATGTAAATCTTACTATGATTTAATTTGCGGTGGTTATTTTTTATTTTATTTTTATTTATTTACTTATTTTTTGGTCTTCTCCAATTTATTTAAATTTAATTTAATGTACAAAAATTATTTTGATTCATTTTTTCTGAAGTAAAATTAAGTAATGAATATTCTAAATTTTTCATATAAATCAACTAAATCTTGTTTTTGAAAAAAAAAAAAAAGCCTAGATATTAATGATTTTCAGAAATTTTAATTTTGCTTAAATTGTACTTGCAAATTTGAATTTTTCATATATGTTAGTTTAGCTTAATCAAATATTACAAATTAGTTTTACACATGTGCGTTGTACGGAAGATAATTTTACAATAATATAAACTTTAAAAGGTTCAACAATTAGTCAACAACAAATTTATATAAGTACTCATATTAATAACAGGATGAAAGCTTGCAATTATAGGACAACACTACAAAACTGAAAATCAGTAGAGACACAAAAAAATGAATAAAATAAACCAGTAGAGTTTATCTAATTCACTATAAACTTTTGCAATCACACCAGCACGGCTTTTCACAGATTTTGCAATGATATATAGATAAGAATTAGTAAAATTTTAAAATCTTAATTCAACAGAAAAAGAAGATAATTGCAATGTGATCTCCAAGCTTTATTGTGGTTGATTGTGATTCGATTTGTCCACCATTTAACCAATTATTTCTCGAGTAGCCATATATAGAACAATCGACTATGAATTCTTAATTTGACATACAATCATATAACTTGTACGCGTATATAAAATCAATGACAAAAAATTCATAACCTCATATGCAATACTCATAAATAACCTCATATACAATACTCATAATGCACGAAGACTTATGTTCAACGGCCAATTCAAATGGCAAAAAAAGGAAATGAATTATTACACCTAATTAAACATATACAAAACAACACACATGAAAGATCTACAGAACACAAATAAATCATTTTTCTCCAACATATAGGCAAGTCCTATACCAGTTCCATGGATTGTAGAAAGATCAGATAGAACACAAGGAGGCAGTTGGAAATTGAACTTTCAAGTATCATTTTGTATTCACACTAAAACAGTGACGCGCGAGGAATTTTCTAGAGAAATAGATAGGGCTCTGAATTTGGAGCCAGACTGCCAATCACGTGAAGCATCACATGATTGGCAGTTTGGCTCTAAATTCAGAGCCCTATCTATTTCAATAGCCGGACTTCCGGTACGGCATGCCTCTTATTATGAGATCAATTGTGGCATCACATCTCTAGGAATACTCTTTAACTTCTTAACATTGACATATTGATACAAATGTGGTAAGTAAAGAGTAAATACACATGTAATGTGTAACTAAGTTATGGGCATCCATGAGGACGAAATTATTATTTCAATAGCATTAAACATATAACTCGATGAGCTTTAAATTCTCTATCTCTATCAGGTGCTCATTTGCAACTCATAATTTCTAGGGTAATTTGCACCTTACATTCCCAACTTTTCAACAGATTAGAGATTACGTCCACAACCTTGAACTCTATTTTTGTGGATCCCCAACCTTTCCAAAAATCCCCAACTAAGCCACCAGTGACGGAAACCATCCAAAGGAGCCGTTACTTCACATCTTGTTGCCCAATTACTATAATTGAATTAAGGTAATTTTGGTACTACACATTTCGCTTCTGCAATCGTACACACCTCCGTCGTCTCCTCCTCATCGCCGCCCCCCACCACCAGCTCAATGTCCATCCTTTTCGCTCCCTCGCCCTCATTCAATGACACCCCAGCCACCTCATAAACACCACCCTATAAGTCCATCTCTGGATTTATTCTGCCTGCATTCTTTTCCTTTCACTCGTTGAAAAACACGAAGATTTACACGGAAATAAGCAATTGAATTCTGCCCCAAAGGACTTTTATCTAACTTCTGTGGCAAATGATTTTCCATTCAAAATACAATCAACAACAGACATAAATCCCCGTACATTACCTTTGCAGAGGTTGCTTCGTGATAAATCCCCTGATTTAGTTTTCTTAATGGAAACTAAGGTTTACGGGTTTCGGGCTGAGGAGACAAGGAGGTCGCTGGGATATGTTAATAGCTTTCATGTGGATTTGAGGGGGAGAAGTGGTAGGTTATTTGTGTTATGGAACGATAGCTGGGATGTTCATGTTCGGGGTTATTCTTTGAGCCATATTGAGGCGGAGGTGATCACGGCAAAGGGAGAGAGATGGCGTGTGATTAGGGTTTATGGTGATCCAATCGAGGCAGATCGGAGGCATACATGGGAGCTTTTTTCTCGGTTATGCTATGGGAACAATACGCCTACACTTTTAATTGGGGATATTTCAATGACATTATGAAGGATGATGAGAGGTTAGGGGGCTCGCGAAGGAGGAGTGGTGATGGAAGGGTTTAGAGAAGCACTGCGACGTTGTGAGTTGATGGACATTGGGTTTTGGGGACCGGCTTTCACATGGAAAAATGGATCACTTGGACAACATTTTTTTACTGTTAGGTTGGACAGAGGGGTGGCTAATTCGCAGTGGAAGACAATGTATCCTAGAAGTAGGCTTCACCACTTGGATTTTCATACATCGGATCATCGAGCCTTATGGCTTGAACTAGTGCATGTGGATCGGTCTAGCAGTTTGAAACCGTTTCTGTTTAACCCTTTGTGGCTAGGTGAGGAAGGGTGTGAGGGGTGATGGACAATGCATGGCATGAGATGGAGAGTGGGAGTGTGAGGATAAGTTGAGGGAATGTGAGGTACAGTTGACAGATTGGAATATGGCTAACGGAGGGTCAGTTTTGGGGCAAGTAAGACGTCTTTGAGCACGGCTGAATTCATTGTATACATGGAGGCAGCATGATCATGAGGTAGGGGATATTAGAGAACTAGAAGCAAAGCTAGAGGGGCTTTTGGAAAATGAGGAGTTGTATTGAGGGCAACGGGCACGGTTGGATTGGATGAGGATGGGTGACAGGAACACATCCTTCTTTCATCGGAGGGCAGCGGGTCTGACGGAGAGGAACACAATTGTGGCGCTGACAGATAGTAATGGTATATGGCGGGAGGAGATGACTCATATTGTGGGCATTGTGAGTGACTAATTTCATGAGTTATTCTCTTCACACTGGTCATCTTTGGAGGAGTTCAATGTAGCTGTTAGGGAGAATGGAGCACGGCTGGATGATAAGGTTTTGACAAGACCTGAACAACCGTTGACAGCGGAGGAGGTTCGAGCTACAGTGTTCAGTATGGGAGGATATAAACCACCAGGACCTGATGGGTTTCACGCAATCTTTTACCAGGAGTGCTGGAGCTCAATTGAAGAGAAGGTAACAGAATTTTGTCTAGATGTTTTAAATGGAGTAGGTACTCTTAATGATGTTAATGATACGTTTATAGTTCCTACACCAAAGGTTAAGTCTCCTACTTTAATTTCTGAATTTCAGCCTATTAGTTTATGTAATGTTGTTTATAAGATAGTGTCCAAAACTATTACTAATAGCCTGAAGTGTGTTCTTCCTAGTATCATTTCACCTTTTTAGAGTGCCTTTGTACCAGGTAGGCTGATTACTGATAATATAACCTGTGCTCTTGAACTCACGCATTCGTTATAGAAAAAAACTGAGGGGAGTTCTGGATTCATGGTCCTTAAACTAGACATGAGTAAGGCATACGTTCGGGTGGAGTGGCATTTTGTGGAGAATATGATGGGGTTAATAAGGTTCTCGGACCGTTGGAGGGGGCTGATCATGAAATGCATTTCGACTGTTAGATATTCTTTTCTAATTAATGGAGAACCGGTTGGACGAGTTATTCCCAGTAGAGGGTTGAGACATGGGTGCCCCCTATCACCATACCTATTTCTGTTGTGTGCAGAGGGGTTGTCCAGAATGATCCTGCATGCAGAAAGGGTAGGTCGAGTTGGTGGGTTTAGATGCAATAGATATGGTCCTCAAGTGAGCCACTTGTTCTTTGCAGACGATAATATTCTGTTCTATAGGGCAACGATGGAGAAGTGTCAATCACTGGTGTAGATTTTGGACCTGTATGAAGGGGTGGCTGGGCAAAAAGTAAATTTAGCTAAATCACAAATCACATTTAGCCCTAATACAGATGGAGAAACTAGAGCTCAAATATTGGGTTTCTTTAGATTAGAGAATCAGGTTACCCACAATACATACTTGGGCCTGCCTGCTTTTATTGGCAGGGACAAAAGAGGAGTATTTGGTGGGTTGAAAGATAGAGTTTGGAAAAAAACTCCAACTTTGGAGGAGGCAGACGTTGTCTGTTTGGGAAAATGGAGGTCCTGAATAAGGCGGTTGTGCAGTCTATTCCCAATTATTCCATGAGCCTTTTTAGGATACCTAACAGCTTGTGCACTGACTTGGTCAGGTTGGCCAATTCCTTTTGGTGGGGAGATGGACAAAATAAGAAGAAGATAAGGTGGATATCATGGGATTCCTTATGTAAATCCAAATTTGAAGGG
>CAVNYN010229570.1:0-13314 GCA_963692815.1 Nyctanthes arbor-tristis
AGTTCATTCTAGAGTTGATTTAGTGTTTATTTCTTTAATTCAATTACAAGAACATGTTTTCCTCCCCAAACTATGTTGCATACAACTTCAAGTTCTTCCATTAATTTCAATTAGTTTCATGACAACCTTTGCTTCTCTATTGGTTTCGATGTTAAAAGAAAAATTTATGAAAAACAACCCGTAGCACAGCTTAAAGGAAAACTAAATCACCTATTTCTGAAATTTGGAACAAATCAGATTTGTCCTTACCTTTCTTTCTTATTTTTCTTGGCTGCTCCTCTTCCTTTCTTTGCTTTACTTTCTTGTCTTTTCTTCTTCTAAGCTGATTTCTCTCTCTTATACGTGCCTTACTTATTAATAAAGTTTACCGAAATTTCAAAGTGTGAACAAGTGTGTATTTAGTCTTAGAGTAGCCCCGCCTGACTTTTTTTTTCCCTTGCTGATTTCTTTTCTTTTTTATTTTGTTTTATATACTAGTTTGAATTTCTGTAGCTATTTATTAGTTAAACCTTTATTTTAAACTAACATCTAACTTAAAATCTAACTAACTATTTAACTTGCCTCGATTTATGTCAGTGGAAATAAACAAGTTGGTCAGGACGTCACACCTAATGTATTTCTTTACAACACCACAGTTCAAAACCCAAAAAAATCTATACAATGCTGGATAAAAATACAAATACTATTCAAATCGAATACAAACTTGATATCAATATTCATATGCATGCCTTAAACATTGGTGTTGTCGTCGTTTCTTGTTTTCTTATAATACGTTAATTCTAAATCATTTAATTTATAATTTGATGTTTCCAGTTCTTGTCAGGCAACTTCCTGTTCATTCACAGTATTAATTAATTGGCGGTTCAGGTTTGATACATTCGAATCTCTTTATGTTGTTTTTTCCTGTATGCCTTTTTTTATTTGGCTTTTCTACCACATTTACATACGTCATTCCAATTAGCGGTCATATTTATGGACGACTTGTTTCTTGTTATTTTTCTTCCAACCAGTCTGATTGATATTGCATGTGGGAGAGATTTGTGGTTGAGTAGAAGTTTGGGAGATAGAAATAGTAGGAATTGGTAGAGAAAGAAGGAATTGTGGTGTGCGTGTACATATCTTTTTTATCTGTTTCTTTTACTTTAAAAAATTGGGTTAAATTGGTAAAAGTAAATGTGGTTTATTTATAAAAAAAGTATTTTGATGGTGGCGTATATATATTGTGGTGTAGTTAGTAAAAGTAGTAGTGTATATATAACCATCCTTTCTTGTATATATATTAATTAAGAGAACTAAGTCTTGGTACCTTTTGTACCACAATTTTCCCACCATTTTTATTTGGTAAATATTGCGGTAATTATTCCTTTTTTTAATAAAAACTTCTGTTAAAGTACTCAATGAAGATTTGAACTTGTAACAATTGAGTTTAGCAACCAATCCTTAACCACTTTACTCATTTTCATTTTTGTTAAGTTTTTTCACTATATATATATCTAACTCAAGAGTAGACTAAATAAGTTTTCCCACCCAAATCACTGACGTTATGACTAGTCTCATATTTTGTTTTTTATTATTATATTCTTTTTTATTTTGAAATGACTAATTTGCGCAACTGAACCCTGACCTTTCATCTTATTGTATAATCTAACATTAACATTTTAAACTTGACATTTTCAACCTCACATCTCACTTTTTTTTTACATAGGATTTTTACTTAAAAGGACAATAATACCCTCCAATTCTCATTAACGTAAAATCTATATCTATATTATATTATCTCTCTCTATATATATATCTATATATATCTAAATTAAGAGCAGTCTAACCAAGTTTTCTTGCCCAAATCACTGCCGTCATGGTTGATGTAATATTTTGTTTTTTATTATTTTGTTCTTTTCCATTGTGAAATGACTAATTTGCGCAATTTAACCCTGACTTCTTTCTTATTGTACAGTCTAATCCTAACATTTTAAACTTGATATTTTCAACCTCACATCTCATGTTTTTTACATAATCTAGCATTTTTTACTTAAAAAGATAATAATACCCTTCAATTCTCGTGAACTTAAAATCTAAATTTTATTATATTACATTAATCTTTTAACTCATTTCCCCTTTGACTAATGCTGTAAGCTAACTTATGATGTCATATCTTGCTTATTTTCCTATGTTTTGTCTTACCATGGAATTTAAAATTCTATTTCCCATTTCCCAAAGAAACTCATAAATATTGAATTTTTGCCCCCATGAATTTGATATTTTTCATGAAAAACAAATGTAATCAAACACGCTGTAAATTGGCGGAAAATGCATGTGATGAGAAAGGTTAGGTGGCTTATATATCTTTGAAAAGAGAAGGGCTCGCTGAAATGTTGTCAATAGCGGTTGGTAGAGTTAAACACTTGGCAGCTTTGTACTTACACTATAACTTTAGAAGGCTATTGTGAACTTAGTTCGCCCCAATGATTTTTATTTGAATGTCAATAACTTTTATAGGGAGATTTTGGCCTCATTGTCATTGGAAACACGCAAAGTTTATAGAATTAGTTTTTTTTCTTTTTTTTTTTAAAGATTTTTAATGTTTTAGCATAATGAGCCATAAATTGGAAACTTAATAAGTTTCTACATTTAGATTTGTTTGTCAAAAAGTTGACCTTTAATAAATTTCTCACAAGTATTTGTTCTTCTTTAAGACCAGTTCCCTTTTTCGTAAGTTTGAGTTTCAAAATTACATAAAATGGAAATTTCTGAAATTGCAAATATATTTAGAATGCAAATATTCAATTCATAGTTCAAGCATGAGATTTGATTAATATAAAGTTAAGATCGAATGCTATGTTTAATAAATAAGGACCGATACCCCATGCAAGTTTATTAGCCCCATTGAATATAGGCAAAGATTTCTATTAATAAGTTTATTGGTCTAATTGTTTCCGTTGATGTAAATTTATCTTTTGTATTTTCAACTAATCTACAAATATTTCTCATTTATTTTTCAGATTCATATTGTTATATTTTTTTAACGTTATTTATCTTTTATATTTTTAACTAATGCACAAATGTTTCTCATTCATTTTTCAAATTCCTATTGTTATATATATATTTTTAATGTTGTTCTTCTTTTATATTTTTAACTTAAGAAGTTTTTACGTTTAGATTTGTTTGTAAAAAATTGACCTTTAATAAATTTCTTATAAGTATTTATTCTTCTTTCATATTAGTTTCTTTTTTCATAAGTTTAAATTTCAAAATCATATAAGATAGAAATTTCTGAAATTTCAAATATATTTAGAATACAAAGAGTCAATTCATAGTTCAAGCATATGATTTAACTAATACAAAATTAAGATAGAGTGTTATGTTTATAAAATATAAGAACCGATACCCTATGCAAGTTGATTGACCCATTGAATGTAGGCAAATATTTCTATTAATGAGTTTATTGGTCTAATTGTTTCTATTGATGTACATTCATCTTTTGTATTTTCAACTAAACTACAAATGTTTCCCATTCATTTTTAGATTCCTATTGTTATATTTTTAAACATTATTCATCTTTTATATTTTTAACTAATATATAAATGTTTCCTATTCATTTTTCAAATTCCTATTGTTATATTTTTTTTAACGTTGTTTTTCTCGTGCATCACACGGGTGCTATACTAGTAGAGAACTAACTCTCGCTACCTTTTGTACTATAATTTTTCCGCCTTTTTATTTGATAAATCTTGCAGTAATTATTCTTTTTTTTAATAAAAACTTTTGTTAAAGTACTCAATGAAGATTTGAACTTGCGATAATTAAGTTTAGCACCCAATCCTTAACCACTTCACCCATTTTCATTTTTACTTTACCCATTTTCTTTTTTGTTAAGATTTTTCACTAATAAATTAAAATATCAAATTTGAAATGTCAATTTCAGAACAAATCCTAATCTCTCTTAATTTGTTCATTTACCATGTCTGTCGTATGTGTTGGTGAATTTAATATTATTTGAATGTTCTTTATGCATTTTACATTTTTTTGAATTTTTTTAGTTTTATTAGGATTTTTTAAAATGGGTGGCTAACGTGTATTTTTTATATACCGGACCCGAACCATCATGCCGTGTACCAAACGGGGCAAGTATAGGAGAGGCGTATCCTACCAGAACCGGCCCATTGCCATTCTTACTGTTAGAATTCCTTCTGTTTTTAAATTAATTAAAATGTGATGCCTATGTCATCTCATTTTTGGCCCCTAGTTTCTAGATTAATTAGATTTGAAAATTTATTCATATATTGTGAAAGATACGTCATTTCTTTCCACAAAAACTTCCATATCTGTCATCGCTTCAATTAAACCATATGATATCTAAAAATTTAGATTTGATGTAAGATGCGATGATTTGAGTTGGTAATGACTTAATAAGTTAAATGTCAATTATAACACATTATTTTTTTAAATTCTCATTACATTTAATTTTTCCAACAATTATACGTAAAAATGTTTATAACAAATATTTTTAATGCTTTTAATATGTTGTTTAACTCATGTTTTGTCTTTCATAATTTATTATTTGAGTTGAAATCTCTTATATTTTATGACTAACTTTAATTATAGAGATGTCACATTTAAATTTGATAATATTGTACATTTGTCAATGAACTTGCGTTTTTTGATGTATTGAATGATGGTAATAGATTTTTCCCATTATTACATCTCATTCTGAACGATCTTGAAATTCACAATTATTAAGTTCATTGATCTTAATTATTGATTCAATTAATGTATAATTGCATTTTTATATTTTCTATAGAGGTACAAATGTTGCAAATTTATTATGCAACTATCTAATGATATATTTTAATAAGTTTTTTTGCCCATGTAATGCAAGAGTGGTTTTGCTAGTATATATATAATAGTATATTACTGCTTCTCCGCTGTGAATGCGATCGTAGATTGTTGTCGTTAGGGAATTGGTCGCGTGACGAATGCGCCAGAATAATAAATATCTTGCTCCAATATAATTGAAATAACTTGTAGAAGTAGAGAGTAAAGGTCGAACCCACAGAGAACGTTGGATATATCAAAGTATTTCGTGTCAACTCGTGAAAATGGGGGGTTTTGTGAAATTGAACTAAAACTAATAAAATCACAGAATAAAACAAATAATGAACATTCGCAAAGACAAGTAAGAAAATAAACAATAACTCTAGTTCTTGGTTTAGTTGTGCTCTTCACATAAAATATAGTAATCAATAGCAACGTTGTTTCTACTTTCTTGCAAAACTATTAACTCTAGGCAACAATTAGTTTTGCTACCTTAATTTTCCCTTAAGTATATCTAATCAAAATAAACTCTTCAATTAGACCTAACCGTTTGGATAATCTAGAATAAGATCTCTAGATTTAAAACAACGATTGCATAAAGAATTAAGAAAATAAGTTAATCTAAACAATAAATTCACAAGATCGATCTATTCAACAATTATTAAGCGCTATGAAAATTAGGAAAAATAACAATTACAGATTGAATCCCAATTCTAGCAATAGAACATTAATCATTCAATGTAGTATGCCTAAACTAGGTTAAACAATCAACATTCGTAAGCATGAAAAACATAATAAAACAATCAATTTCACAAAAGAATAAGAAACAATGTTACTGGAATTGATCAATTTAAAAGCAAGAAGTAGTAACAACCCCCTTGAACCGGAGAAAGAAAGAAGTTAGCCTTGTGGCCTCACTCAGGAGAATCTTCCTCCAAACTTGTCTTTGATGTAAAATAAATAATTCTTTGAAGTTGTGTGTAGTTGTCTAAGACTTTACCCCTTATATAGGGTCTAAAACCCCTAAGAAGAAGAATAAAAATCGTGTACAAGATATAGCATAAAAGAATTCTAAGGAAACAAGGAAAATTAGACAATTTCCGTGCACGTAGGGGTCTGGTGCGGCCACACCTGCCAGCGGTGCACCAGCACTGCACATTCTGCCAGAACTTCTGGTTTCATTGTGCGGCCGCATGAGCCACACAGATTCTTCTCTTTTTTTCCTTTTCATTTCAGCCTTTCAAGTTTTGTTTCCTGACATCTTGGCCCCCGAGCTCCAAATTTCTTGCAATGTTCGCCCGTTTCGATTCTTTTCAATTATTTCCTTTTTCCTATACAGATAAATAAACCAAACATAAATAAATATTTTAACATAACAAAACACACAATAAACTACTAATATGAAGGAATTAAATAATCTAATAAAGCACCTATCAAGACTGAAAGGAAAAGCTTATATAAAGAGGATTGAATGAGCAATGAGGAGAAGAAAGCTTTGGGAAAAGATGTAAATTCACGTTTTTTGGCCAATTGGGAAATAAAAACTTCTCTCCAGGTGGTGACTAGTGTACCGTTGAGTGCGGTGAATCCAATAAGTAGTAATAAGATCCAATGCAAATGATTATTAAAGCATCTCCAATGGAGAAATTTTTTTTACATATCATTCAAAAAACTAATGTGGCAATTAAAAGTAGAATTGTCTACTAGAATATCTAGATGTAGATAGTGTCATAGACAATATCTATATGTATCCACTCTTATATTTTTCCACTCTCTCTTTTTCTCACTATTGTGTCAACTACTTATATCTTGTCTTGACAAGTGTCTCAGTACTTTGTAAATTCACATGACCATTAAAGATTCCTTATACCAATTTTTACTAATTCAAGCCATGTAGGAAGCAATCCACTTTACACAATTGAAGATGCTTTTATTGTACTTGTGTAAAATCAATGATGATGAGTATCCAATTTATGTCAAAATTTCATTGTCTCTATGTTTTATATTTTTGCATTGATAGGTAATTGACTGATTATTTGTTTTAAAACATAGACGATTGTTATTGAATTGAACAAAAGTAACATACCAATTTTTTATTTTTTATGCAGGTATTGAAAATGTTCAGGATCCCACCAAGCTATCTATCGTGTGCATCTATTGAACAGATCGGGCTCCGTGTATGGAGCCCAACAGCCAATAAAAAATAGCCACGTCATGCTCCATACACAGAGCCTGATTTGACTCCCTAGAAAACAACTTATCTATCTATACAAAAAAAGTCACAAGTAGACATTTTACACTAACCCAAAATATTTACGCTAATGGCAGTAAGAACCCAATAAATTCAACATGGCTGTCTTTATGCTTGCTCAAACAACCTACGCAATGGCAGTTTCTGTGCTTGCATACTTATATTTGCTTCAATAGTTCTTAAAGAAACATAAATAAATAGATACCTGGTGTTTCCGTAATAGAGACACCCACCTTATATTTACACATGAAACCACATGTGTATTAACTTATAGTTTAACTTTAACATCATTGTTTTGAGTATAACAGAAAAAGATTGTCTTTTGTTACTAACACTTGTCTTTTTTGAGTGATCATTATCTTCATAGCATCCATTGGTAGATTTAAGAAAGGCATTATAATCTTCATAGCATCATAATCTTCAAGAATAAAAGATATAGATTAAGAGAAAAAAGAAGATAGATGATTCAAGGCTATCTCAATGAAGATTTTCATTGTTCAGATCAATCTAAGAAAGCCATTACGTTTGGAGTATTTCAGATAACATGATGCTGGACGGAAGAATTTATTATTGCGATCATCAGTGAAATTGAAGAACAACACACATACTTATGCTTCAAAATGTGAAAGTATTCGAGAAGAATTCATGTTCAAGTGTTCAAACTTTGTAAAGATATAAACACTCTCAACACTTAGCAATTGAACTACTTTGAAGTCTCAATTCTTGTTGCTGCACACGCATAAATTTTGTTTTCAGCAATACTTTTAAAGTTATTGCATATTTTCCAAAATTAGAAACAAAAAAGTCGTAACAGATTACCACTGGTCAACCGGTTTATCAAAAAAGTCACAATTTTTAGCCATATGTCTCATGCACTTAAAGAAAGTCGTAGAGTTCAATTCTTAAGTAAAAGCTCTATTGATATAATGAAGTTTGTTTGTCCTAAACTTTTCATACATCAAGCACAATACTCCCTCTAGAGTAAGATTATTAGCAATCTTAATCTATATTCTTCTCCTGGATGTGGAAAGTAGTTCATTTCTCAAAAACTGAATTCCTTCTAGTATGTTGAATCAACATCTAAATATATAAAGGCCTATAATTCCACGTGATACAATGTACCGCCGTCCACCCAAAGGAAAGTTAGCCTTTCTTCTAATATTCCAAGAATACTTACTCTATACTTTATAGTGAAATCAAGATCTGACATGTAAATTTAAGGGGTTCAATTTGTTAAATTAGGGCTCTTGAACAACATATGAGTTCATCATTGGCCATGAGTACTGAATCCTTAAGTGTGTTTGATTGATATTTATTTTTCCAAGGGAAACGAGTTTTTCCATCTAAATTCCTACTTTTATGGTGTTTGGTTGATATTTTTTTCTATGAAAACAAGGAAAATATTTTCCTATGGGCTGTAGGTTTTTTGTTTTCTAAATAATTTATATTTTTTCCTGTGAATTCGATTTTCAATCAAACATGTTGCAATTTATTTTTTATAGAATTCAATTGTTGGTAATTCAATTGATAGAAAAATATATTTTTTTAACTAAATTTCATACTTGTAATAAAACACACATTTAAAGTACCAAAAAATTATTTCCTATAGAAGATGGATCACATATACTCGTGACTATTTTTAAAAAATAGTAATTTTCACTCTAGGTCATCAACTTTATAACTTTGTATCAATTTGCCCCTGTTTTGGGCCTACTAGGACTCCAATCTTTCATTTATTATCGTATTTTGTTTCACATGTCACTTTTCGTCCAAAATCTTTCAATTTTCACCATTAATCACTATCAAAATGACTATTATACCCGCGATTTTTTATTTCCACTATAGGTCATAACCTTTCAACTTTTATACAATTCTGTCCTCATCTTTTTTAGGCGCATAGGACCCTAACCTTTCATTTTTTTTAGTGTTATATCCCTATTAACAGTTTCGTACTTAATATTTTAATTTTTACTATTAATATCTATTAAAATTATCATTATACCATTAATTATTTAAATAAAAAATAAAGAACAATATAAAATAAGAAGTCTGTCAACTTTAACCCCAACACAACCTAATGACAACGGTCGGAAATAATGATGATTTTGCTAGATCTATAATGGTCTAGATGAATATAAATTTCGCATTGAAGAAATTTGTCGATCTAAGTATCGACATGATGAAATGGATTGGATTTCTTAATTTACCATGGTGAGTACGGATTGGGTAGATCTGCTAAAAAAATTATTTTTGGTTTATAAAAAATTGAACATAACCCTAATATTCTAATTCTAATTTAATTTCTTGTCTCTCTCTATAATTATTATCACCCTGATTTGCCCCCGATCCGTTATCCGTCTGAATCCGATCTGATCCACTAATTGTAGATTGCAAGATGGATTTCGAGGCTTCAAAAAATTTATGAAAAAGGGAATTCTCCCCTCTCCCTTTTACTGCTGAAAATGATATCACTTCGATAGGTAAGTTTTGAAATGGCATAATTATATTCTTGGTGCAGCTAAAGGCAGCGAGACATATCTAAAGTGGAGCGGAGTTGTTAATAGTAATTTTAATAAGAATTAACATAGTAATTGAAACGTTAAGGACGAATAATGTTAGTAGAGACGTAACACGGTAATAAATAAAAGGTTAGAGATCCTATACGCCTAAAAAATGATGGTGACAAAGTAATCTAAAAAATTGAAAGGTTAGGGACCTAGAGTAGAAGTAAAGAATTAAGTGTATAATAGTCCTATTGATATGTGTTATTTGTAAAAATTGAAAGTTGATGATGAAAAGTAATATTGTAGACATAATACTATAATAAATGAAAGATTAGAGACTTAGTAGGCTAAAAAAAATAAAGACAAAATTGATGCCAAATTAAAAAATTGAGTACCCAGAGTGAAAAATAGCCATTAAGAAATTTTGAAATTCAATGACGAAGTTGAGAGAGAGGTAAATGTTGGTGACTATTAAGAAATATATTGAAGCTCAATGACCAATATAGAGTAAAAGAAAAGTTCAGTAACCATTGAACAATTAACCTAAATTGGGTAGCCACCAAACTGCCACACCGGAAACCACCGTTCTCTTCCTTCCTCTGTACTGAAATCAAAGAAAAAGGGGAACAAACAATTTAGGGGTTACGGATAGAGGAGAGACTTGGTATTAATCATCTCAAGGTCCCTATTGTTCTTCATTGATTTCTATAAGGTAATTCGTATTCTCCTGTTCCTCATCACCAACCGATTGGTAAGTAGATTTCAGATTTATTTATGTACTGGACGATCCAGGGGACGAGCTAATCCAATTATAAGATTTCTTCTAGCTTTATCGATATTCTCTTCTTCTAGCTTCTAGGAATTTGATTTGCATTTTTCTTTCTTTATTGCAATCGTTTTTATGCGTCAGGATTTTCTATCGATATCCATCTTGAATTTTTGTTGTGGTTGCTTATGGGTTTTCCCTTGCCTATAGAACCGGGTTCCCCACAAGGGTTGTCAGTAAAATACCTCCGATGAGTGTAGTGTGTCAAATTGAGTGATATAAAACTTAGAATTTCTCTTTCATAATAAATTTATTCTATTCTATTTTACTTGTTTGTTCTTTTCTGTTTGTTGCCTTTCTCGTGGTTTTACTGCTCTTTTTCAGACTTTCGGTTTAATTAAATTGTATGAAATCTCAAATTTACACTTCCAGGTAGTGGGGTTAATACAAGTCAAATGATTAGTCTAAGGATATTGTTTAATTTGTAAGTTGAGTACCTATGGAGTGTAATTCCCAAAAAAGACTAGAAGACTCAGACTTTTGGTAAACAATGAGGATGTTAAATAGAAGTGGAGATGTTAATTTAAGAGGCTGTACACTAAAATTATAGCATAAATAATAGAACGGGTGAAGCTGTTAGTGTTAGTAAAATGCATGCACTCTTTCTTTTGTCTGGAATATTATATTTCTGAATTTTTTTTTTATTTGATTATAAGACTAATGGATATCATATGTTTCCACTGATCTTGAGAAGAGGTTCTTTTAGGATTCACTAATTTTAGTAAGGAGTCAAATTGGGCACTTAAATATTGTTAAGAATATGAACAATGGGTCTCTGACTGCAGTGAGAACTGCTGAAAGAGTGTTAAAGTTTTTTATATTGGTCCAAATCGACTATGGGCCTTCTTTTTTTGAATTTTGTTTCTGGATGAATTGACAAAATAGTATAGGATGTGTTGGTTTAGTTTTATGGATAGATGGTACTGTTCTAGTGGATAACAATGATATGGGGTCTTTCTAATTTGAATTTTGTGAACATATTGGAATCTTGCGGTATGTCTTCCCCCGTGTAATCACTGTCTCGAGTGCAGACTGAATTTAGTCACTCCAGCACTGGTGCTACACTTTCCTTATTTGGTTTTTCCAAACTCTAGATCGGAGTGCCTGCATTACATTCAGTGCTCTATTATTTAATAGTTACTTGGAACATTGTTAAATCTCATGTAGTGATGTAACTTCTAACTTAATGCCCTCTATGTCCCACCAATATGCATTGTGAACCTTAATATGCCTTAATATATTTTCATAAACAATAACCTGAAAAATAAAATTGTTATCGGGGGTTGAAACTATTTGTTGGGATGGTGATTTCACAATCTACTAAAATTCATCCATCTATTTTCTTAATACAGGAAATATTTGTAATGCTCCTAGTTGACCTGCTCTTTATGGCAATCAAGCAGTGGCGGAGCCACATTTGGACAAAGGGGGGCATTGGCCACCCCCCCCCCCCCCCAAAAAAAAGTTTTGCAAAATGTCTTTTTTTGGTCCTCCTCCTCCTCCTTCTCCTTCTCCTTCTCCTCCTTCTTCTCCTTTTTTTTTTTTAAATTAAACTCTATAATAATTTTGGAGTCTAGCGTATACCTAATCTAACATAAAACAAGGAAAAGTGTCCATATTCAATATATTATACACGCATAGGATTTTGGAATTTCTACAACTAAAAATACTATTGAAATTCATTTATATCTTAGTTGATATTGAAAGGGGGAGAAAAGACCTTTCTTTAATAAGTAGAAACTAATTTAGCTTTGTAAATAAGTTATCTAATATATAGGAGACGTTCATGTTTAAAGTCATGTATTCAACGTGAAGGTAATATTTAGGTCGAAATTAACATTACCCGAGATGTAAAGTTTGTCTTAATTAAAATAAAGATATTTTTTGCTATTTAAATTTTTGCCCCCCTAAATAATTTTTTCGATCTTCCACCGCTGCAATCAAGTATTCATGCCCCTTTTAGAAACATGTGTTTGTTACTATTTCTACTATTTCTTTAGAAGTCTTACATATACATACGAGACTTTTGAAGACTTCACAAATTATTTAAAAAATTGTCTCTTCTACTTTTTCTTGGGTTTCAAATATTCCTTCATCATAACTAATGTATGTTTTCTTACTCTTCAATATTTTTTGCCAACCCATATTAGTAATTACGAATTTTGCATTGTTCTTCACATTATTATTTATTTTTTCAAGTGGTTTTTATCATTTTTTTGGTGTTAATGAATTATGATTTCAACTATTATGGAGATAATCCATATCTTGGGGGTAGTTTAACCATGAGTAGGACCTTTTTGAGTTTGTTCTAAAAAAAGGAAAAAAAGAAAAAAAGCAAAAGAACTTATATATATATATATATATGTAGAGAGAGAGAGAGAGAGAGGAAATATGATTTGTTTCTTTCTATTATAATTAATGCATGAAGTTGCTCAACACCAATGAAAGTCTAATAAGTATAAGACTTATCATTAACTCCCCACTAATTCGTAAAGTCATTTAAACTTTCAAGAAATCCATAAAACTCATCTATAAAAAAAAGTCTCTAATACGAGTAACACTGGGAAAAAGGCAAAAAAAAAAAAAAAAAAAAAAAGATAAAAAAAAAGTGCCACAACAACAAATGGACATGTGTTAAAAAATTACTTTCCCGAATGCAGCTAACATAAAGGCAGTGAAGGTGCGTTGGCAAACAATATACGTGGACAGCGTTGAGGAGTCCACTTCTAGACAATCTGTTAGACACTATTACTATGAAATTTTAATGTTTTGGTTCATATTTCTCTCTCCTTCCTCTTTACTATTTCTGTCCCCTCTCTCTCCCCAGCCTTCCCAATCCCTCCACCTTTTATTCTGTTCTTTCCTTTCTCTCTTCCACCCAACCATCTTCATCGCCCTCCATGGTTTCTTTTTATATGGGA